>PVJX010009370.1:0-61339 GCA_004027295.1 Dolichotis patagonum | reverse complement strand
AGCCTGTGTTCAATTTTTGATAGTCTATCTTTGGTTTCTTTCAAGCAGTTTTGCCAGCTTTCTATGGAGTCTTTAGTTTCCTGATAATCTCTTTGAATTTGCTTCATGAATTCTAGGTTTTTTCTGAATTCTTCATTAAATTTTTCTCTCCATTTGTGTTCCTGCATTCTTCTGTCTGTGTCTTCTTGAGAGGTGCCCAACCCTTCTTTTATTAATCTACTTATCTCTTGTTTAATTTGAATTAATATTTCAGTTTTGGTCCCACTTATGAGGTCCTGAAGATACCTCTTTATGTCCGGTAACGCTGTGTTTGATGTTACATGTTTGCTGCCCTCAATCTCTTTTGTATTTACCTCTCCTGGATCAATGTTCTCAGGGTTGGGGGCTGGGAGTGTTTTCTTATTTCTCCCTTTCGTCATGTTTTTGGTTCCTTCCATACAAGTGTACAGTGTAATTCCCAGACCCTTTTATTGTTGGTTAAGGCTCCTCTAGAGGGTGCAGGCTAGAAGCTTTAGGCCTCTTCAGTAGGTTATCAGAGATTAGAGTTCACCCACAGGCAGTGTGTGCTAGCTCCTCCCTTCTGGGCCAGTCAACCTTTGCAGGCCTTCACTGCGTCAGTGTGCACTGATCTCAGGGAAGTAATATTGAAGTGATTCACTGGATCCCCGCTAGGGGCTCGGCCTAGTCCAAGCAGATTCCACCAATCCGCTTGGTGAGGGGAGCCACCAGCTGAAGCCACTTCCTTATGGAGTTAGGGCTGTCCTGCCCAAATCCAACATGTCGTCCAGTCGGTTTCCCCTTTCCTGTGGGAGGGTCTTATTACCATCACTCACCGCGTGTTGATGCCCGTCCTGAGAACTGCAGGACTCCCCGACCTCTGACTTCAGCTTGGCTGTGGTGGGAATTCACGGTGCCTCTGGGTGGGTCGAGTGCAGGGCCGGTCTGGGCGAGCTGCATAGAGGACTGTTCAGCTCTGTGCTCCGGCGGTTCAAGCCAGTCGCTTTGGTGCAGATCGCTTGTTCAGGTCGGGCAGGAATTCAGGTGGCTGCAGGAGGGTGCCATGCTCGCTGATCTTAGCTTCTCTAATGGTAGTCCCAGGACCTCATATTCGAGCGGTTTTTTGCACTTTAGTTTTTTCCTGGGTTGTGAGAGTCCATCTCTATCTGTTTGGGTGTCTCCAGGGTGTTTTATTCTGGCATTTGAGCTGTCTCTCTCAGAGAGGGTCTCTCTCCTGCTACATATCAGTCGGCCATCTTCGCTTCAATTGATTTAGAGTTTTGTCAGTTCTTGTGTTTACTTCTCAGTCTTATGAATAATGTCATGTAACTTCTTTATAAAAAATAACCAGGTTGCATACTTTCTGAGAACTTAAAAAATGATGCACATTTTTTTAGCAAATATTTAGGATGTGCCTGATGTGTAAGTTTTATGTCATATCTGAAGATCTGTGTCTTTTTTCTTAGAGTGAGTCTGGTTTTGTCATTTCTTTGTAGGGAATCTGTTTTTGTGTTACTGTTAAGAATTTTGTTTCTAGCTACTTGGATGTTAACCTTTCACTGGGCTATGTCAAGGTGTGGATTTCCTTTGCTATATTTTGCTTGGGATATGCTATACCAGTATCATGACAAAATTGAAGACTGTCTTACCCTATCCTTTTCTTTGGAGACTCTGAGAAAAATTCAAATACCTATAGATGTGAAGTGATATTTATCATAGCATTTTGTAAGGGGTAAAAAAGAATTTTAATGTCTGTTACTCAGGTGTTACTCAGGGACTGGTTACATTACCGTGTAGGTATATTATGGAATAGTGTTTACATGTTAAGATTGTTGTGTTTGTACAGATGTGGATGACACACCTGATGAATAAATTTTTTGAGCAGCGTATGTATTTTAAATACAATCTTTGGGAGCCGAGGTTGTTGCTCAGTTGTAGACTACATGGTTGATGTACCCAGCACGTAAATGAGTGAATGAATGGATAAATAAGTCTTCCTGTGTGTTAATATGTACTCATATATTTTCAAAAGGTTTGGAAGAGCATAATGAAATTTTAATATGATTACTTCTGATAATAGTATTGGTGTTTTTCAGAGTGGTGGGAAGATACACTTTTGTACCTTACATATTTTGTATTCCCCCGACCTTCAATAAAACATGTATCATTTTTCTGTGATTATAGATTTAAATAAAGTTAGTCTCTTTTTAGATTTTTTTCATTTGGAATTGTGTAAAAGGGTATGTGGTGGTTAGAATGAAGATGACTTTGAAATGTTTTTCAGCTTTTTTGGGGGACTTGTCAGATGATTAGATCAAGAATGAACCTCTTGCTGGGTGTGGTGGTGCATGCCTGTAATCCCAGGACTCTGGAGGCTGAGGCAGGATAATTATTACAAGTTCAAAGTTGGCCTGAACTGCGTAGTGAAACCGTATCTCAAAAAGACCAAAAAAAAAAAAAAAAAAAAAAAAAAAGAATGAACCTCCTCATGCGAGGTGAACCAGTTCTCTGGTTGGCCTTTGGTTTGAGAATTTGAGAAAGGTAGAATTCTTATTGATGCCCTTGCTCAGGCCTGCCTATTCAACTTGGCGTTGTTGGGAGCCTTCAAGTAGCCATTAAACTTAACTTAGTTTTTTCACTCTGGGTACGTGAGGGAACTGCATTGCCCAGTCTCCTTGTAGTGTGGTTGGATTGGAGCTCCCTGTCTCAGTGTTTGCTAATGGAGTATGGATAGGAGGTTATGTAAGCCATTTTGATCTGGCCATAAGACCTTGCTATTAGGATGTTTTTGCTTTTGCTCCTTTCAGCAGACAAAGGAAGAATGAAGGTATTTGCGTATATGAACATGCTAATATGCATGCATGTACACATCTTAGAAATCATGAGTTACCTCAGTACTTTCATTTGCAGGTGTCACTTCTGTATTCTTTTTGTTGTGGTTGGGAGGCTAAGGCCTGAACTGCATAATGAGTGAATGTCTTAAAAAGGAAAGAAAAAGATTCTTTCTTGTCTTCCCCCATTCTATCTTGTCTTCCTCATGGAGAACTGTGGCTCTCAACGCCATAACTGGTATACTTGTTTATTCAACTCTGTTTCATCTACAGTTGTTACTGGGGATCAAACTCCCATCCTTGCACTTGCCAAGCAGGTGCTTGTGCCACTGAGCTAAACCCCTGGCCCTCATCTACAGTTGTTTCGAAGCACTTTGCCCACATCACTAAAAAACAAAACCATTCTAAACAGTTTAGAATTTGTTTAGTGTCCCGCTTCCCTCTATTCCAATAAGGACTGAAGTTACGTAGTTAAATAGTATGCTTATTTTACGTTCCTTTTTCCTTTCAGTGTAGTTATTGGTATTCATTTGAAATATAATTGAGTTCATTTATTCCATTTTGCTTTCAGATTTAGGTTTCCTCTTTATCCTTTTCGATTTAATTTTTTTGAACATGTAGAACATTAACGTACATCTAAAACCTAAGCTAAAAGATACATAAATGTCAGCCCTTCTCACATTTATATTGCTTCTCACCCCAGTGTTGGTAATCTACTTACTTTTTTTTCTGGTGTCTTAGTTTTCAGGCTACATCGTATAAGCAATGTAAAGTTATTCCTTACAGTTTTAGAGGCTGAAAAATCTAAGGTCAAGGCACTAGACCAAATTTTACCTGGCGAACACCTGTTTCTCATAGATAGTGGCTCTAGCTTTGTCCTCATGTGGCAAAAGGGGCAAGATACACCTTCCAGGCCTCTTTGATACATGCACTAATAGCACTCACAGAGAGTCTACCTTCATGAGCCACCTATCTGAAGGCTACACCTCTTAATGCTTTTGCATTAGGAAGTAGGTTTCAACTTAGTAATAATAAATTTGGGGGGACATGAATATTCAAACCACAGCATCTGGTATATAAGTCTCCTTTTATTTCAAGCTTGAATACATACCAGAAATGCATGATCTGAATTTAATCATGAGGCAGTATCAGAGAAAAATTAAAGAATAGTGTAAAAAAATAACTTAGTAATACTCTGCAAAAGTTGTAAGATCATGACTGACAAAGATGGGAACTCTTCTAGATTAAAGGAGACCGAGGACCAGAGATACAGCTCAGTGGCACAGCCCCTGCCTCGCAAGCATGAGGTTAAGTTTGATCCCTGGTAAAAAACAAAACAAAGCAAAACCATGAACATTAAACAACTCAATGCAAAATGTGATCCTGAATAATTTTGGCACTAGTGGACAATTGGTAAAATTTGAATATAGTCTATAGATTATACTATTAAGTCGGTGTAAAATTTTGATTTTGATAACTATTCCTTGGTTATGTAAAATAATATTTGGGGAATCTTTGCAAAAGACATATGGTAATTCTTTATATTATTTTTGCAATTTTTATTAGCTTGAGATGTTTTCAAAATGAAAAGTTAGAAGTAAAACAATGGAAATTTTTATCTTTATAGAATGTGTCATAGGTGAATTGATCATTGTCTGGGGCTTGCTATGAAATAACATAGTTTGGAGATGTTACAGGGTACAGATTATATAAGATTGGCTGTGTATTGATAATTTTTGAATATAGTTGATGAATATGCATGGTTTTATTATATTATCTCTACTTTTGGGAAGTTTTAAATTTTCTCATGAAAAGAAAAGAAGGATTAAAAGTGCTGTCCTGAAGTACTTTGCCTTCTTTACTGGTTTAAAGTATGAGGCACTAAGATTATGTTTTTGATTTAAAAAGCTTATAGTTAAAAAATAGCTCCAGGAATCTGTGTAGATTGTTGCTTAGAGGAATTCTGTATGTGATTGGTTGTCTCCCAGTTGTCTCCTATTCTCTGGGCAAGTCAACTTTTCTAGAAAAGGATGTATCAGTTAAGCTTTGATCAAAGAATCAAAATTGCTGAATGATGAAAGATAGGGATTACAGGGATCAGTCCTTCCATACCATTGGAGTTGGTAAATGCTTCTGCATTGGTTGGCCTGTAAGTCAGTAAGGCTGGCGTGGCTGAATGTCAAGTGTGAGGAAGCAAGAACAAACTGGAATTCTGCTGGTACTAATAAAGGCCAAGTGGAGCCTAAGTCTGTCTCTCATTATTTCCTTTCTCTATGACACTAATCATCTGCAAAAATTATAGATGCTCTTTGCCACACAACTATTCATGTATTGTATCCAACAACTTGGGGAAGATTAAGGAAGTGATCTAGTGGGAGGTAGAGGAGCAGAGGGCCTATTTACTACCCTGGGCCAACAAGGCCAGCTGTTAGATGAGTACAAACAGAAATGGTACCTGATATAGTACCTTTAGAATACAGTGATAGTTGTTTCACTTCTTCTGTCTTCCCAATTTCAGGTGGTTTTTTTTTTTTTTTTCTGCCAACCCTAACCTTGAGTCTTAGGGATTCTGGGGAATGTATTTCCAACTTGTTATGTTGATATACTACAGAATCTACCACAGTGTTCATATTTGTGTAGTAGAGTTCTTCCTCCAGGGAACCTGACTTTTCCTTTATTCAAGAGGCCCTGGGTCTGCGGAGTGGCTGAAATCAGGGAATTGGTAAAGGGCTACAACTCACTGTCTTTTGACACAGGGTCTCACTGTGTAGTTCAGGCTGGCCTTGAACTCACTCTGTAGCCCAGGCTGGCCTCAAACTCACGGTGATCCTCCTGCCTCGGTGTCTTAAGTGTTGGGATTACAGACATGTGCCACCATGCCTAGCAACTCTTTATTTTGGTGATGTAAGTCACACAGTGTTTATCAGCTCTAGAGTTTTTCGTTAATACTGTTCAAGTAAGACTTTGATAGACTGCCCGTATACTTCAGTTCTAGGGATACTGTCATCAGTAGCAAACATCAAAGATGGCTGCAGTTAAATCTTTTTGATTGTTGTTTTGGCTGCCATTGTGGTATCAGCTCCAATCTTGCCTTGGATGATTAAGTGCTCTCCTTGGTTCTTGCCAGTTTACTGGCAGCAGTTTCACTTTTATTCCTGGCCTGTGGAGTGGCCATCATGGAGCTCCTAAAGGAGACCAAGGCTCCTGTTATGAATGTATTTCTCATACTTTGTGAATGAGATGTTTTCTGGATCTCCCCTGGGATGAGGTTATGGGATGTATAAGCAGGCATTTCTTATTAAATCTACTGCTTCATTCTGATTTCTGGAAAATCCACAGTATGCCAGAGTTTTCACATGTTCGACTTCATTTATTATAGATTGCCTTTGGACTTAGCTATTACTCAACTAAAATAAATTGTGAGGACTATTCCTAGCTGCTTGAGCCCATTTTTAAATTGTTAAACATATGTTGGGCACATGAGTTTCAATAACTTGTTCTATCATTATATCCCTTCTGCATTACCCAGCACTCTTAGGATCCAGTCTCATGTCTGTTACAAAGTTTTTGTTGACATATTGGCAAATCTTGCCATTTTTTCAGTGTATCATGTACCTCCTCATGATTCACATTTTAAAACTTTGGGGTCTTCTGGAATTAACGTTGTATATCTGGAAACAGTGGGAAGTGTTAAGGGTAGTTCCTGAGAAGATCAGTAGTTTCGCTACTGATTTGAGACAGGGTTTCGCTATGCAGTTTAGGCTGGCCTTTGTAGCCCAGACCGGCCTTAAACTCGCAGTGATCCTCCTACCTCAACCTCCCTAGTGCTGGGATTGTGCCACCATGCCTGGTGAGAATCAGTAGTTGCTGTAGGTTTTTTAGGCAGCATAAGACCAACTTCTTCAGAGTGCGTCTACTGGCAAAGGCAATGCAACAAAATGTAAGGGTTCAAGATACAGAGTTGCAAGAGTATCTCCCCAAATGTTAGCATCCCAGATTTAGGCCCTCACTCTTTACCAATCTGCCTAACTGTGTAAATGTTAGACATGTGAAGTTGGAAATTCAGTTTGATTGTAATTCTGTTCTTGCTGCTTCAAGTGTTTGATTTGCAAGTCAGTGGCATCAGTGTCAACTGGGATCCTGTTAGCAGTGCCCAATTTTGTGCTGTGTTGCATGTTACTGATTCAGAATGTACATCTATATATGATTTCAAGATATTTGTGTAATTTGTAAGTACGTTATTCTAAGATGAACTGATTTTCTAAGGGCTTTTAAAACAAGTTCTTAAAAGCTGTTACTTGATAATTACCTCAAATGTTTTTTAGATTCTATAATTTGCCTTTACATTTAGCTATATATACAGTACATCTGAAGTTTTTGCAGATTTTGTAAAAGATGATTTCCCCATTTGTATCTTGAGAAACTCCCTGGAAGGTTTTAATTAGGTTTTGTGCTCCCTCTTGTGGACAATGGGGTAAAAAGGAAAAAAAAATTTTTTTTGCAGGACAGTGATTTAGTTTTCAACTATTACACATACTAACATAAAAAACAGAGTGATCCTCTTCATGAGCTTTATTTCCAAATTATTCTTAGCCTCTGACACTATAACTCTTGTTTTTAATTGGATCAAAGAAAGGTAAACAAGTAAAATTTTCTCATAAATACCTACATAAAACTCATCCTAACAAAAGGGCACTGGTCAGATTTATATGGCAAAGATGGCTTATTAATAATAACCATGTTTTTCACAATTAGAGTAACAAGTTTTTTGTTTTATAGATCACGTTGGCCTTGAGCCTATTATGTAGCCCAGGTTGGCCTCAAACTTGCAGTGATCCTCCTACCTCAGCCTCCTTAGTGCTGGGGTTACAGGTGTGTGCCACCATGTCTTGCTCTAAAATTATTTTAAAAAATTTAATTGGTTGAGACTCTTAACTTAGGAAGCCTTTTGTTGTTTTTAGCCTTTAAATAATTGAAATAAGTCAGATGCAAGCTTACATATCACATGGTTTCTCTTATATGAGAAAATCAATGTGTATATACACAAAGAGCAAAATGGAAAATAGATAAATAGGAAATACAGAGATGTTCAAATAATTCCCTAAGTTACATCTTCCACTGTATCAAAAATATTTTTTATATGTATGTTAATTTTTTTCATTTATACTACTAGCTTCTCTTTGTTGAAAATAAGGTTGTGTTCTTTTTACTTTATAAGAGAATCTTTTTTGTCATTGAGTAACTACTTTGAAGATAATGATACATGGTGTGTTAACTATTGTTATCCTTTTGTTATGAAATTTTTTTTTTCATTAGGAAGAATAAGGTAAAGTAACTTGCTTCTAAAGCACACCTCTGTTTATGGGGACATTTTTCTCCTTGGCTCTGTCTCCTGAATAGTTTGTTTCATATTTGGTGGTGCCACAGATTGAACCCAGTGCTTCCTGCACGCTCGGTGAGCAGTCTGCCACTGAGCTACACCTCCAGTGTCTTCAACTGTTTTAATTCTTATATTTCTTTATGAGAGTCTCTTGTAATTCCTTAATTCTCAACGTTGGCACGTGGGGAGTTTAAAAAAATACTGATGAGTGTAGGAGAACTGATTCAGATGAATTTTGTGATTAGGAAGAGATGCAGAAAGACTGGAGATGAGGATTCCATTTAGGAGAAAATTTGCTTTATTCTGTGGTATAAGGAAGGCCTCAGCTAGGTGAATGGAAAAAGTCCCAGAACACAACAAGTCCTGTTTAGAGAAGAGTTGACTGATTAGAGGGCAAGGAAGGCACGAAAGTTGCGTTACCTAGAATTGTTGGAGTGGCAGTGATAACTGCTGCTACTGAAGACACTGGCCCGGTAGTAACTTAAGCAGCAAATAGCATCATTGAGGACCATGCTTGGAGAAATCCTTCCTCAGGATTGGGAGACGATACAGGGCCTTTAAGTTAATGGTTTCTGCTTTGGGCTGAAAAAAATTTTTTTTTTTTTTTTGGTACCGGGGATCGAACTCACGACCTCACAACCTCACACTTGCCAGGCAGGTGCTTCAGGCACTGAGCTAAATCCCCATTGTGCTGAATTTTTACTGAGTGAGGTAGGTTATTTAATCTCTCTGGGTCATAATTTCACCTTGTTTTGAAATGAGTTCTTAAAACAGGGTCTTGAAATGTGGAAATTGATTTTTCACATACTTTTTAGACCTTCTACAATTCTTGGAACCATTTCATTCTTTCCCCTTCCACTCTGTTACAGCATAACTTAGATGTAATTCATATACCATGCCATTTACCCATTTAAAGTGACAAAATATAGAATGTAAATCTTTAAGTGTACAATTCAGTGGCATTAAGTATATTAGGCAGCCAACACCATAATAAGTTTTAGAAAATTCTGCTCATTCTTAAAGAAACCATTACTTTAATTTGTTTTCCACTCTATCTAAACAGAGGAAAATGTTAAGATTAAACCAATGGATTGTCACTACCTACCTGCCTGTGCGTTCACAGGATCACCTGGAAATCACTTCCAGTTCAAATTGACTGCTTCCAACATTGAACCACTAGGTGGCAGTGTGGGAACAGGATAGGAAAAGTGTTTGGCCAGATCCACCCTTATTTTTTTAAAACAGGCTATACACAATTATATCTACTTCTCCTTGTAAGTGTTGTTGTTATCCCCACATCCTCAGAGGACTGTAGGTTGACATTTTCCTACTTGGAGATTTTTATAACGTACACTACTGTCTTTACCAGCCTACTGTGTTTCCCATTTATCCTCACCTATCTTATTATTCCTGTTTGGTTTTTATCATTTGTTAAATATGACTCTCTCTTTCTCTCTCTCTTCCCTCCATCCCTTCCTCTCCCCACCTCCCCTCTCCTTCTGCTATAACTGAGAATCACCTACTTAGTCTTCAAACTATTTGTTTTTCATTTACCTTTTTGCCCCAGCATTTCCTTGGTCTCTTTCTACCCTTTCCATTGCTTCTCTTTTTTCCTCCCAAACATGAGCTACAAGTGTTTCTGAGAGAGCAATTCTTGACTTTTCCTGTAATTGGAATTGCCTGGAGAGCATTTAAAAATCCCAATGCCTGGGCTATACTTAGTACCAATTAAATTTTAATCTTTGGAGATGGGATCCAGGCATCATTTTTAAATCTCTAATTGCCTCCTAAATATTTTTTTGTTTTCTTTTGTCTTTTATTCAGGCTATAAAAATAAAAGAACAAATTTGACTAGATTCCCTCTAACTCCATAATATTTTAATCAGATGCTAGCTATTCTCCTAAGTAGTTTATGAGGTTTCGTTTTTTTTTCTTTTAAATTGCCTATTACCATTCTTTGCAATCTTCCCTGGAAATGTCATTTGTATCTTCTTTTTTTCCTTCCATTCCCACTTGTGTTATTCCAGTACAGCCAGCCTCTACCCCCAACCCCCTCACTGCCTTCTGACCAAACACCATGAGGAATACACCTGAGGCTGAACAAAGTTGGGCTTATTACTCATTGAAGTGAGAGCACTTATAGAGCATGGCGAATCATAGGATGCCTGAGAGAATATAGGGGTCACTGTGAGATGTGACTTGTGCCTGGAGATTTTGGAAGAGTTTAAGGAAGAGAGTTTTGTTTTGGATTGGATGTTGTCAAGAAGTGGGTGTGGGTCTATTACTGGGTGTCTTCATAAATCTTCTCTAGTCCGCCTTCCGAGTGCGGGAATTACAGGCACGCATCACCACAACTGGCAGAGATGTTTATTTTTGTCTTAAAGAACATTCATATTTTGCCTGTGTTCAGACATCGTTTCAGAGTGGTCTTTTTTCCCCCTTGAAATACACAGTTTTATTTAGAAACTGTTTAAAGTAGAAAAAAGACTCCCTATCAAAAAAGACTGTGGACAGCAGATCCCCAGTAAGATGGACTTGTAGGTCAACAAAAGATTAAAAGACTGAAAAAGAAAAACATCGGTAGCACTGTTGTTTCATCAATGCCTAGTTACTCACATTTTTTTGGCATTGTTCTTCATTGAATCGGGGTTTTCCTCTAAATTCCATACAGAGTATAAGCTACATAATAATTTTATCATAAAATACCTGATTTCTATACACATTTTAGAACAAGCTAAGAGTGGTTTTGTTTTGTCTTGATACTTCAGGTCACTGTCTGATGTCAGTAGTCTGGTAAGTTGTTTATGTTGCAGGAGATTGGTGGCTTCCCTAGAGGGCTCAGCCAGCTTACAGCCCCAGCAGATAGGAGCCAGCCAGTTTCTGGGTGTCAGAACAGCTCCTCTCTCTGTTGTTTTATAGTTGATTCTGTTTATGGGTGTCCCTAGTGCAGTCTGTTTTACGAAGTGCTGCCATATGCCCATATCTTTTTCCTGATTGATACTTCCTCAGGGATCATGGTCCTAGGCCTGGCTTTGTTTCCTGTTGTGCCCTCTGATTTTGTCAGACTGTTTCCTCAGTGGCGTGTGGCTCAATCCCATACTGAAGTCTCACACTGGTGCTTCTCCTTGTGTTACCTTGTGAATTGGGGCAAGCTACTTAACCACTCTGAGCCTTGTTTGCTTCATCTTTAATCTCAACTTTCAGTGTTATAAGAATTAAAACGGATGACACGTGTTGTAGTCAGGGGTTGTGTGGAGAACAATTAGAATCAGGACGTGGAATTTATAATATTATTTTATGATGGTCCAGATGAAGACCCGGAGCTTATGACAATGCCTCCCACGAGTCCAACTGGAGGTCTAGAGCCCACAAGAGGGACTCAACGCCAGTCTCTTTTATGGATCTGTGCTGGGAAGGCTCAAAGGTCAGTGGTGGAAGCTAGAAAGTCTATACCAGTCGGGTGCAGAAGCTGTGCTGGTAGGTTGAGGGTTCTATGCTGGAGCCGAGAAGTCACACCCAAAACAAACACCAGGGCTGTTCTGAAAAGCACCACAGCCATCCTCAGCGACACGGAGGCCCTGAGCTCCTCCAATGATAAGCACAGTCCCAGGGAGCCAGAGTGAGGAGTCCATCCTGGAGACCAAGCAGCACATGTCTTCCTCTCTGGAGCCAGGAAGCAATGCTCGATGTAAGGACCAGGAGAACCAACGGCTCAAACAGCAACACGTAGGAGAACCCACAATGCCTCAGTGCCTCAACTCTTCTCCTTCTCAACTGCCTCTACTTATGCTGGCAACTTTGCTCAGGTGAAACATCCATGCTCAGCACCATGGTTATTTAATTCTGCTGGTGTTAAGTTGACCACCAGTTTTTAATCCATAACAACATGTAAATTTGCTTGGTATATACTAGAGTTTAACAAAGGTTTGTTCCTTGCTTATTTCTCATTGATCTATGGCATTTAGGTAATATTACATAAAGTAGTTCTTTATTTGGCTGTTAGTTTTGTTAGTTGTTTTCTGTTTTTAGTGAGAGGACGGAGACCTTGTTTGTTTTTTCATGTATTTTTAGAGCCTAGTACCATGCCAAGCTCAGTAAAAACTATATAAACGTCTAAGTGACTGTTTTGCAAGGTTTCAGAGCACCTGTCCATAGATAATATGTGAGATGTTTTCTTGATATGTTTTGAAACTTCTCAATTTATTGCCATAATTGTTTGGTACTATTAATTAGGGGACTACTGTAATTTGGACTATAAGCTGAATTCTTATTATTAAAATTATAATTCTGTGTAGTTATCAAAAATGTTTACATATATATCAGAGTAAAAGCTTACAGATAAGTATTCAGTTCACTTATTAAAAATGACTAAGCTCAGAGAATGCAGATTTTAAACATGCGATTTTACTTTCCACTTTAGCTTATTGGCAGCCTGCTACAAACAGGTGAGTTATATTTTAAGTATTTATTTTCACAGTTGTGTTTTGTTTGTTTTTTTGGGTTTTGTTGGTACTGGGAATCAAACTCACAACCTTGTGCTTGCCAGGCAGGCACTTAGGCCGCAGAGCTAAATTCCTAGTCCCTCAATAGTTATTTATAATACTCATTATTCATCTTTTGCTTCTTTGTGTCTTTGAATGACACAGCATACCAATGCTGTATGAACTGATTTTTGTGTAAAACAATTTTTAGATTGTGAACTTCTTTAAGGTTTCTTTAAGATTTTGCTGAAATTGCTAACAAAGCAAATTTTTCTTTTTTTTTTGGTACTGGGGATTGAACTCATGACCTTGCGCTTGCCAGGCAGGTGCTTAAGCCACTGAGCTAAATCCCCAGCCAAAGCAAATTTTTCATAAGTCATTTTTCTTTATCTATAGTTGTTTAACCTGGGCTTTGTTTCTTCATTCATAAAATAGGGTAATACCTACCCAACATGGTCTTCATGAGGATTAAATGAGAGCACACATCAGAGTATTCAGGATGGTGCCCGGAAGGTCATACTGCTTCTTGAGTTGTGATCTACAGTTTACCTCCAACAGAATTCCAGCGTGGGGGTGAGACCTATTAAAAATGTATGTATTGAGTTTGGCAGTACAGCTCAGTGATGGAGCATGTGTTTAACATGCATGAATCCCTGAGTTTAATCCTCAGCACTGAAAAAAAAATTTGGGCCAGACATGGTGGTGTGTCTTTAATCTCAGTGATCTGGGAGCCTGAGGCAGGAAATCACAAGCTTGATACTAGTTTGGGCAATTTAGTGACTTAGTGAGACCTTGTCTCAGAATAATAAGAAAGGCTATGAATGTAGCTCAGTGCAAAGGCCCTGGATTCATTCCCTGATAATGAAAAAAAAAATCTGCTTATTAATACCTCACCTCTGAATATCTAGTATTTAAAGCACAGGAATGTATATTCTTATGTTCCAGGTAATGCTGATACCCACTAGATTTCAAGGCCTGCTAACATGTAGGAGAGACACAGGCCTTTTGCAGTCAGTCCTGTTATTGGTCTCAATTGTCACTAAAATTTCTAAACACTAGGGCTACATAAGTAATAGATGGACATGGATACTTGCAGTAATTGACAGTAACATGCCTATTTAAAATCTGTACTATTTTTTCTGAGCTTACTCAGACTTTTTTTTAGCAAGCTTTGTTTTCTTCTGTTTCGACTTTGCCTTTTTACTGGATTTCTTGAACTTGACTTTTATTACAGATCTATAGTAAAAATCTTTCTTCAATTAGTTTCACTCAAAATGTACAAATCAAGTTGGTAGGTGATTCTGGAAATCTATTTTAAAAGGCCCAGACTTACTTTGAATGAAATTGTCCATTTAATAACTACCTTTGATGATTAATTTATCAGTTACAGATCAAATAAATGGATTTAATTATGATTTGGAGCCCAACTTTTAATGAGCAGAATTTAATGAGGAAGAGCTTTGTGGAAGATAGATTTATTGAAAGGTCCTATGATTCATATAACTGCTATGCCTAGGAAATGCTAAAAGGTAAATAAGTAGAACCAAAGCTAGAAGCTGAGCATGTTTTTCTTTTTAAACAGTAGAATGATACCTTCTTTTTTTTGTTTGTATATTGGAGGTCTTCTATTGTTTCTGTTTTTCTATTATGAACAAATGTTTCATTGTCCCATACTTTTTTTAGAGTGGTGCTTTCTCTTCTTTGTGCTCATAACGTATCTTTTGTCCTAATTACCTTTTTTGTTTTTTTAAAGAGCCAATATTCAATCAAGGGTAAACACTGTATTTTACTTTTTTTGACTCATTATGTTGCCCACGCTAGTCTTGAACTCTTAGCCTCTAGTGTTCCTCCTTCTTTAGCTCCCTGGAACTATAGAGGGGTCACTACCACACTTGGCTTCACTATTGATTGATTGTATTGGGGATGGAACCAAAGTCCTCATGAATGCTAAGCAGTTGCTTTATTGTGCTACATATTCAGCCTTCTACTTTGTATTTTAATTAACCATTCAAATGGCTAATTATTAAATCATTTTTTGTCTCAGCTAGAAGCTCTTGATGAAGGAACTTTGTCTCGTAACACCAATATCAATATTCAGTCTGTTCTTCCCATGTGAACTAAATCTCTCAGGACAGTCACAGGCCATTTTTGTTTTGTTGCTTTGGAGATTCTTTGCCTTTCTGTAGGTCTGGGGACCAACTGTTTTTCTGTAATTATTTAGTCTATTTTTTGCACTTAATCTTTTCTCCTAGTTATTTTTCTGTTCATTATTTTGTGGTTCTGGGGATTGAATGCTGGGCCTCATGCATGCTAGGCAAGTGTTTTACCACTGAGTTGTGCTTTTCTTTAAATGTTACAGTTTAGAGAACTGCATCATTGCTCCATCCCTATAGCTTTGGTCATTGATGAAAATGAGTATGATGTGTGGTTTGTATTTTTTTCGGGGCAGTACAGTACATTACTTTTTTTTGGAAACGTTAAAAATTTTTTGGTGATGCTGGGGATTGAACTTAACATGTGCTAAGCATATGCTGCACCACTGAATTATAACCCCAACCCCAAGATTACTTCTTAATTAGTATTTATTCATCTTACCAATAGGAATAGTGACAAATAGCAATTTTTTTTTGGTACCAGGGATTGAACTCATGATCTCACGCTTGCTGGGTGGGCACTTACACTGCTGGGCTAAACTACCCCAGTCCCACAAATAGCAATTTTGACACAAGACAATTTGTGTATGAGTCTTGCTTCTTTTTTGCCAAATATTTGCCTTTGGGTAAGTCACTTGATCTCTTTGATCTTAATTTTTTTTAATCAAAAAAATGAGGTGACAATTCCCATTATGTCACTGGATTACAGGAAAGATCAAATAATACAATATATATCATTATATAAATGCAGTGTATCATCGTAATTGTCACATTTATCCCTGAAACGGTTTTAGAGATGCTTCCATTTCTAAAGATGCAATAAATTCAAAATTGGAAATTGAATTGGATGATATCTTCTCCCTCTTTGGGCTAAAACATTCAGAAGTTAGTATAGATCTATAAAGTCCCTTGCCCTGTTTAATGAGCAATGAGTCTGCTATTGCCCATTCTAGATGATCTGTTAAAACTTATGACATATCTGTCAAGGAGATATGACAGATATGACAGATATGTTTGTTGTCAGATTCTGTATATACCATTTCCTAATTATGAGCCCAATAAATTAGTAGCTGAACTTACTTGTATGTTGTTTTCTCATAGGTAAAATGGAGCTAGTTAGTACCTTACAGGATTGGAGAAAGAATAAATGATGTCTGTGATAATGTCTGTGCATCCAGCATAGAGCTTGGGACATTGTATGTGATTGAGAAATAAGCAGTAATGATAATTATAGTCAGTATAAAGGATGATGAAAGGAATACTTGCAGTGTATCAGAAATAATGCCAAGATATTTAATGTTCATTATCTCATTTAATCTTGCAAAATCTTATGAGGTTTTTATAGGTGTTACTCTTATTTTATAGATTGGGAAACTAAACTTTAGAGAGGTTGTAACTTGCCCAAATTAAATAGCTAATTCTGCCTCAATTTAGAACGCATGATCTTTATTATTAATTTTTTTATTTCCTGCTATAAGCTTGTCATATGTAAACAATTATACATTCTGTGATGCTGTATCATTAAATGATGTCTGTCTTAGGTATTGGAAAAAATGTACAGACAAGATTCAATCTATAAAACCTTTCCGACAATTTGTATCTAGTCCAATAACATAGGTATTTAGGTTGAGGTTATGTGTTTTCTTTAGTGTATTTAAAGAATTCTTAGGAGCAACAACTGCTAAAATGATGAAAAAAACTTAAAAAGATGAACTTATTAAAATATGAATCATTATTTGGAATTAACCACAAAATTACCTGGATTGCACTGAGAATATTCTCCTTTTATTAAAAAGGTCTGGAATAGCAGAGTGGCTGAACAAGAGGGAAAAAGTAAAAAAGAGAGTGATACTAATTACTCTGTTATTTTTGAATGCTTGTTTCTGGGAATAGTTTTCCCTGTGTAGTGCCAACTTAATTGTTTCACGCCTTTGTAAGATAGCTAATGTGAAAGCCACAGTTGTATCAGAGAATATAATTACATAATTATACAACCCTTTCTTCTTTAAAAAGTCCCTTAAGCCTTAGGTCAGCAACAGAGATAGCTAAGTGGCTGTTCTTTCAAAAAAGTTATTTAATTTTATTTTTAGAGATGTCTCTATTTGCATGTAGTAGTGATTTTGGTAAATGTGTATTTAAAAGGAAGAGTAATGAATTTTGGAAGGCTCAGGTAAGTTTTTTTTTTTTTGTACTGGGGATCGAACTTGCGGACCTTGTGCTTAGTAGGCAGGCACTTGAGCCACTGAGCTAAATCCCCAGCCCTCAGGTAAGTATTTTGATGTTAGTCTTAAAACGTTTGTGTTGTGAAAGATAACTTGAGGTAAATTGATTCTCTTGAGTGTTTCAATGGTTGTTCTTTTCATTGCCATTTTAGTATGACTTATTATGTAATGCTCTTTAATGTTTTGCTTGAATTAATGTGAATGTTTTATGAGAAAACGAGATTTCAAGGACATGTCAGCAGCTTAACCCTTACATTAATGTTCAAGCACTTTAACAAAGATATACATATAATCAAGGGGGAAATTCTCCTTTTACTGTGTTAATTTGGTAATGTTCAAAGGAACATTTATAAAAAAGTCATCTAGGTACAGTAGAAAATTAATTTTGTTGCAAGGAACAGTAAATCCTTTCTAAGTCTGCAACTGGGTTTTATTTAGGTTCAAGAAAGGGGCAGTGAAATAAACCTGGCAGTACAAGGCCATGTGGTCTAACGTCAGAAGAAAGCTGAAGTTTGGGTTAACTAGTTTTATCCCCATGGGAAATGTACTTGTAAATATAGATCTAGGAATTGTAAAGGTACCTTGGTTCATGCTTGTCTATAGTACAGCATTGTTCTCTTTATCCCTGAGTGGTTGTTTTCCAGAATTTTACTTGACATTTTCCCTACTGAGAAATATAAGGTTTTGATTTCCTTTTATCTGAAATTAAAGGAATTCTTATTTCTTATTCTACCCTAAGTTATTATAAGACATGGAGAACTTGTTCTCTTAGTTTCATTGGCTAAAATTATGTGTCTGTCATGGACTGGTCACTTTTTTAGAAGGAGCATTTCACTAAAATTGAGTAGCTGTTTGTATTATTGAGTAGCTGTTTGTATTATTCTGTTTTTTATTGCTGAAGTGAAAAACTTGAAGCTGGGTACTTTATAAAGAAAAGTGGTTTCCGAAAAGGTAAATAAGTGGACGTAAAGGCAGTCTGGCTGTGCTGTCTCGTCTCAGTGATCGCTAGGGTTGATTTGATTGGTTTGGCTGGCCAGGCAGGTGTCCACTTCCTTCTTCACATGTGCAGCCCTCCCTAAGCTGTGTGAGCGTTTCCTTGGTGAAGGGTTTATGAGTAGCTGTACTCCCCTGGTAGAACCTCCTAGGACCAAGCTGTATAATAGATAACTGGCAAATGGGAAGAAAATGTTCAAATGGGAAGGGGGACAAAGGATGGGGCAAGGGGAAAGGAAGGAAGAGAAAAGAAAAAAGAATAGAAGGACAAAATGGAAACAAAGCTTTTTTGAATAAAGAGGGGAAGATAGGTTGAAAGAAGGGAGGGGATTGGAAAGAAAAGAATCAGGATATTTGTACAGGTACAAATTCCCTATGATGAATGTAATTGTTATGTACATCTAAAGTGTACCAAAAACATTAATTTTAAAAAAGTGGTTTCTTTAGCTCACCATTTTAAAGACTGAAAGTCCAAGATTGTAGTGCATCATTGATTTGGCTTCTGGTGAGGATCTCTTTGGCCGAGTCCCATAATGGCAGATGGCATCATGGTGTGTGTTCTAGAAGGAGAAATCACACGGTGTGAAAAGAAGTCAGAGAAGGGAGAGGGGCCAGACTTGCTCTTTTCTAACAACCATTTTGAGGGAACTACCTGGGAGTCCTGCTACGGTTTTTTGTTTAAATGTCCCCCCAAAGCCTCACGTGGTCAGAGGGGGCAGGCCTTTTGAAGGTGGCTGAGTCTACCATTTGTGATTGGTTTGTTGTCTAGCGCTGGGACTGGTGGTGTGAATGCTGCACCTGCCCAAGGGCAGGGAGCCTGCATACGATATCTGGGAGAGAAAGAGCTGTGCTTTTCTCTTCTTTGCCCTTTTTCTCTTCCCACTTTTGGTGTCTGCTCCGTGACTATGTTGCCCTTCAGCCACGCCACCCTGACTTGGAGCCAGCTAAGTATGGATTGAAACCTCCACAGACTGTGCGCTAAATAAACCTTTCCTTCCTTCATTTTGAGTGTCAAGTATTCTTTTTTTTTCAGTAACAAGAGAAAAGTAACCAATGCAGGTCCTACAAGAAATACCTTAATTATTTCCAAAAGCAGTGCCCTTGATCACCTAATTACTTTTCACTAGCCTCCATCTCCTAGAAGTTTTACTACCTCTTGTCATTACCAAACTGAGCACCAAGATTCTAATGTATAAACCTTTGGGTGACAAATGCAGACTGTGTCTGAACCGTTTATCCCCCCAGTGTGGGAGGGCATGGGAACTGGCATCTCTTGAGTGAGTCCACCGTTGAGAGAGACAACTTATTCTTGGCTTAAATCTGGACCAGAAAAGGGATGAAGCAATTTCCATCAGCCATTGTAGCTGTGAAAAAAACAGTCTGGAGGACAAGATACAGTTTATACTGCATGGATGCTTATGTGCCTGTATGTGATGCAGACATATGATGAATCAATTTGTAGGATGGTATGAAACCCTAACACTGAGGATTGTATCTAAAGAGGACCACTGTGGCTTTAAATGAGATGCCCTTGGATGGTGCTGCTAGATAAAGATTATATATTCAGGACTGACCTAGTATCTCACCAAAGTATCAAAGAATCACTTTGATGATAGGAACTATGGAAATTTTTAGCTTCTGTATTAGGATTCTCCAGAAAGAAAAAAAATCTACTTATGTGTGTGTATAATGAGATTTATTATGAAAAATTGACTTACATAATTATAGAATCTTGGGAAGTTCCCTGATCTGTCATTTACAAGCTGGAGATCCTAGGAGGGTTGATGTTTATATCCTAATCCAAAGGCAAGAGAAGATTGACTAATGTCTCAGAGTAAGTACTGAGACAACAAGACATTCCTCAGTCATCTTCTATCTTTTCTCACCCAGTTGAGTGATACTCACATTGAGGAGAGCAGTCATCTTTACTTATTCTCCAGTTTTAATGCTAATCTGTTCCAAAAACATTCTCACACCAGTGTTTGATTGGCTATTTGGGCATGGCTCAGTCTGGTTGACATACAAAATTAACCATTATTATTCCACAGAATAATGGCCTATTGAGTTGAAGGTATTTGGAGTAGATTTATTACATCAATCATCTGTGTGAAAAACTCTTTTTCCTGTTATTTTAAAAACTGAGATCTAAAGAGATCTTCTGAAAACAGAAAGCCACCTATATTACATTGAACTTCGCTTTTACTTTATCAGAAGGGCCCAAAGAATTGGAGTGGAGGGTGTCAGGATTGGTTACTATGCTTTCTGTCAGTTTTCCTTGTTGGTAAAATTTGTTGCTGTGCAATGCCACACCTGTTTTTTTTGTGAGATAGGATCTTGCTCTACAGTCCAGGATGGCCTTACATTCCCCACTGTCTATCCCAAGCTGGCTTTGAACTCACAGCAGTCTTCCTGCCTCAGCCTCCTGAGTGCTGGGATTACAGGAATGCACTGTCACACCTATAATAGAGCTGAAATGAGCACTGTTGTGTCTGAGAACATAGATGTATCACTGTGCCAAGGTTTGTGATACCTTGTGATACATTGAAAAATGTATTGATAGCCTTTGAAACAGGTTGATGAGTACACACGATTACATTATATTCATCTATATGCTTAATGATTTATTGTGGAAAATGTTCAGTGAAAAGTAAACGTGTGAAAGAAAATTTCAAATGGAATCCAAGGAATTAGACTTTAAGTCTTATTAGAAATAAGAGAGAGAAGGGGGCTAGGTATGTAATTCAGTGGCTGATCACTTGCTTAGCATGTGTTAGACCTTGGATTTGAACCCTAGCATGCCAGGGCCGGGGGAAGGGGCTGTGAGTATACTACAAAGCACTGAGTTGTATGTTTTAAATGGACTACTTTTCTGGTATTCAAATTATATCCTAATAAAGACGTTAAAAACTAGGTTTAAAAACATTGTGCTGGGTGTGAGGGTATATTTCTGTAATCCCAGTTCTCAAGAGCCTAAGGCAGGAAAATCACAAGTTTGAAGCTAGACTGGGCAACTTGCTGTAGCTGAGCAACAGAGTGCTTTGCCTAGCCCTGGATGTAATCCATAGTGTAGCCAAAGAACAAAACAAAACAAAAAGCCAGTAAGAAAAGAGGCTTGGATTTCTTTTTGTGAGATGTAAAAATGTATAGACTCAAGGATTCAGGGAGTAGTTCATTTTGGTATTTGACACTAAATCGTCCCCCCCACAATAGTTATGGTATGCCTTTTGTATGCCAACCACTGAGAATACGGCAGGGAACCAAACAGAAGAACCCTTACCGTGTTCTTTACATGTATCAGACACACGCATCAGGCTCGTTACGTGCAGTTTTATGCCTAGTCCATGATGCCGAACTCAGTGACAGACAGCAGGGTATCTCTCAACAAAAGGGTGTTACAGCAACCACTTTATTATTCCCGCTTGACAATTGAAGTGACCGAGGCTTGAAAAGGTTACAGACCAAGATCAGGTCAGACAGAGGACAGCTGTGACTCTTGAACCAGGTCAGTGGCTTTATTCGCAGGTTCTGAACCATTAAGGACCTGCCTCCAGGACACAGGACACAGGACATGTGTATATGTGAGCACTTGTGTGTGTGCAGATACGTGCTTTGTCACCCAGTAACACTGATTTTTGTTTTGTTTTTTGAGATGAGGTTTTATTTTGCAGTCTAGACTGGCTTTGAACTCACTGCGTAACCCACGATGGTTTGGAACCTTCTGTGATCCTCCTGCTTCAGCATCCCAAGTGCTGGAATTACAGGACTGCGCCACCATAACTGGCTGGACACTGTTACTCAGAGTATTGTTAGTATTTTCTGTATTTTTTGGTGAATGCCTTTGATTAAGTAAAATCTGTCATTTAAAGCATCAGTGGTAGAAATGCTTATTGTGATTTAGGTTTTTTTTTTTTTTTCTTGTTCCAAGTTTTCCTGTGCTTTAGAGTTAATCCCTAATTGGATACTTAATACCGTGTTCTTATACTAGGTGTTCCATACATGTTTATTAGGTTGAAAAGGAAACCTTAGAAGTTAATTTTCTCAGTCATGTTTTTCCCTGGATACATGCATATTTAAGTTACCTCAGACTGCCTTTTATGGTCTTTTCTCAGTTAGTTGATATTTAATAATTAGTTTTCTTAGTGCAGATGCAGGTAGTTTTTGTGTTTTCCTAAAGATTTATTTTGAGTATCTGAGGAATACTATGTCAGTTAAGCAATCAATAACTCCACATTGGAAAGGCAATATTTGAAGCACAGGAGAAATCTTGGGCTTTGGAGGCAGACAGAGCTGGACTCATTGTAAATTTTTCAGTTGCTATGTGACCTTCAATAAGTTGTAAAAATTCGTGAGTTTTAATTTTCTTCTTTATAAATAGGGTTCTAAAATATATTTTGAAGTGATAATAATGGTGTAATCCAGTTTTATTATGTGTAAAACAAGCAACTATGCATAGTAAGTTTAGTTAACCTACCCAGAGTTTCTGAGGATGGATGCAAGCCCAGGTTTGCTGTAATGAAATGTCTATGCCTAATTTCTGGTAGATATGTCCTAAGTAATACTTCCCTTTTACCTTTATTCAAGGTAGTTTCTCTGGATTTGAGAACATTGTCATGTTTGTTTACTTTTTTTTGTTTGTTTTTTGAGGCAGGGTCTCACTAGTTTAGTTTGAATTTAAACTCACTGTGTGGCTCAGGCTGACCTCAAACTCACAGTGATACTTCTGCCTCAGCCTCCTGAGTGCTGAGATTGTAGGCTGTGTCACCATGCCTAGCTTATACATCATGTTTAGAGCTGATTTTAGGACATGTATATTTTGTTTTTTTAATTTACATTATCCTATCTGTTGGAGAAATGTAATTAATTTGGTGTCAGTCAAGCTAAATTTGAATTTTAAAACCTAATAAATTCATTGATTATATTTATACAGGCATCCAATATAGAGGAAAAATAAAATACATCAACAGAGACAACTGGATAGTCCTCAGAAGGGACTGTGCAAGAAAATCTTTAAAATAGGTTGAATTTGAGAAAGTGAAATGAAGTTTTGAGTTATTTGTATTTTAATGCTGGTCTGGATTTAAACAAGCATACTGGTTTCAGTTCATGTCAGAGATGTCTTTAAGTTTAAGGACCTAAATCATGTTGTTTTTAATGGAGAAGCATGACTAGTTGGAGCAGTTTCGTTTTGTAATCCCTTGTTTAAAAAGTTGCTGAGCTGAGCTGTTACAGAGCAAAACTCTCTTATGTAGCTTTTTGTGGCATACTTGAGAATTGAATAGTCAAGAGTTCTATGTCTTGATGATGAGTCTGTTTTTACATGCAGTGTTCAGTCAAATGCCAAGCTGAAAATCATATTTGGAAAAAAGTTGGTTTTTTTTCTGTTTATTTGCATAGGGAGGTTTTTGTCTCTAGAAAAAAGGACATGCACAAATAAAATGATTTTTAGGTAGGCCTTGATCTTCATTGTAAATTTAAGCCCTTTATGCAGGGCTAAAAGAATATCATGGTTCAATGTTTAAATATATAAATGCCTATTTGCTTAGGTTACTAGATTCTAAGTTAAATATTATCCCCTTTTTAGTGCTTAGTTGGATAGTGGAGCAAAGTGGTTTAGACTTTTGTTGCTTAAAGAGTGCTGTATGGGCCAGTAGCATCAATGTAACTGCATGGTTTTGGAAATGTAAAATCTCAGGCTCAACCATAGACCAACACATTTAGACTCTATATTCTCACAAGATCCTTACATGACTTGTGTGCATGTTAAAGTCGGAGAAGCACCAGTTAAATATGACCTATAGAGCTGGAGTACCTGAGTCTAATTCTTTTTTTTTTTTTTTTTTTTAGTCTGTCTTCTTTATTTTTTATTTATTTAAGGAAAAAAAGCAAAATAGAAAAAAACGGTAGAGTAATACAGAACCAAAAAAAATCAACACTAAGAAATTGCTAGTTGATACATTGCATATTGTCATCTTAGAAATGGTTGTTCAAGTTACAAAATCAAAGCATAAAGAGTGGATAGACAAACATTGACAGTGTAAACCATTCTGTTCAATGATCCAACAAAAATTTAGTAATATGGTCATCCATCTTTGTCTTTTTGAGACAGGGTCTCACTATGCAGTTCAGGCTGGCCTTGATCTCACTTTGTAGCCCAGGCTGGCCTCAAACTCCCAGTGATCTTCCTGCCCCAACCTCTTGACTGCTGGGATTACAGGCATGTGCCACCATGGCTGGCTATGAGTCTAAATCTGCACTTACTTTGTGTTATTAGGCAGGTTATTATTTTCTCCCCATCTCAGTTTCCTTAACTGTCAGACTGGTACTTGTTTGATAGTACAACGCTAACATTTCATAGGAAGTGCTCCCTTAGAATTAGTGAGGCATTTAAAAAATATAGCCTACACTGTATAGAATAAATATGCAATTATAGAATTGTAGAATTCAGTGCCCGTATTTATTGGAATGAACCTCAGTATTAAATGAGTTTAATATTTGTATGTTGGCATTATCTTTCTGAGTCCTGTTTCAGCACTTCAAGGTTATATTTGAGGATGTTGTTCAGAAGTACCAAAGACAGTATAATAATCCAATCAAGTTTACTTGATTTTCTCCTTTAATCCGAGATCCAAGGCTCAACTCCTTCCTCGCCCTGCTGCTTGACTGCAGTGCCTCATATCCAGCAGCAACTACACTGGCACAATATTCCAAATGCTAAGGATAGATAGAGTCCTTAAGACCACTGATGGAGTGTGTTTGTGCCAGGCATTGAAGCCTGAACTGTCTCTTAATTGACACTTGACTTGTTAATAATTTTTGAGAGAAAACCCAGTGGACATTCGTGTTGGCCATCAGTCACTTGCATAGCTTAGTATATAAACTGCTCTTTCTGCTTTGCTATGTAGGACCCTCCTGTTTTGCTGCTGTCCAAGATACACTTCTATCAATAAGTTGCTAATAATTTATATTTTGTGCAGTTCTTCAATATATGCTTCCTCTGTTTTTCAGAAGGTTTCCCTGTGGGAAGTGAGTTACTGTGAAGGAGTGAAGCTAACCCCAAATCCATGTCTGATTTGTGGTCTCAGTGTGAGATCGGTCACTCTCATGTGCTCCTGCCATGGTACCTTATGCCATGATGTGACTCAGGTAGGGGACCCTTGCAAGAGCTGATGCCATGCTGTTTGCTCTTTCAGTTTCACAAACTATAAGATGAATAAACTTAATATTATTTTCTTTGCTGTGATTGAATAACCTGCCTAATAGCACAAGTGCCTTTGCACTGAGTTACTTCCCAGGCACTGCCCCCCGCCTTTTTTTTTTTTTTAGCTTTAGGATGAAGTTTTGGCCAAGTTGCTCAGGCCTCAGCCTCCCAGAGTGTTGTTATTACAGTCATGTGCCACCGTGCCCAGTTTAAACTTGCTTTTTTCATGTACAAAGCTCCTAGCCTCATATATTTTGTTAGAGCAACAGAAAATGGACTAATCCACTGGAAAACCTTGGCTTTCCCCTGAGAGGTAGTGCTTATTAACATTTATGATGCAGAGGAATTATTTAACTCCCTACCTCGAATTTCTGAAGGGACTGAGCCATATATGTTCTGTTGCTTCTTGAAAATTGAACAGATAAGTCATAAGTGGCTTTTACATAGGTCACTAGTACATGGTTTCTATCTGCTGTGAGAAGAGGACAATTTCATTACATAGAACATGTTTTTCAAATGCAGTACTGCAAGGCCTATTAGCAGCTGAAATATTCCTAGCTGAAATCAGTAATATTCTTCCTAGGAGCAATATGAAAGCATCTTTTTTTTTTTTTTTTTTTTTAAATGGCTCTAAAATAAGCCCAGAGTAGTAATTTACAGAGCTAGTTATAAAAGAAATTTTTCTTTCAGATGAACCAAATGCCCATCAGCAAAAGTAATAAGGAGAGCCAGGCATAGGTGGCACATGCCTGTAATTCCAAAGGAAGCCGAGGTAAGAGGATTACTATGAATTTAAGGCCAGCTGGAGCTACGTAGTGAGACTCTGTCTCTACAAAATTTTATTTGTTCCAAAATAAAATAAATAATAATTTAAAACAGATTTGTTCTAAATCTGTTCTTCACCTAAACTAGTAAAATATCATTGAGACCTAAGACCCATTAACATAGTTTAGTATTGTTTTTCTTATTGTCAGAATATGAACCAAAGAAATATAAAAAGATAAGATAAACTAAGAAACTAAGATAAATACTAAATAAGAGAATGAAAAAGATTAATCAGAGAAAAACAATTAGGCAGAAATATATGATGTTTTAACAGTAATTTAATGTTTGACAGTTATCTAATTTTTATAGTTCAGATGATAAGTACAATTTAGGGATCCCTATGATTATTTGGTATTGGAATATTCAGATGTATGTATTACAGAGGGAGATTCTAATTCAAATGGGAAAGATTATAACCAAGTTAATGAAAAACAGTATTGGTTTGTTAAGATGGACTCCTAATAATCCTTATGCAAGGTATTATAGTAAAGATACTACTACTCCTTCATTACAAGAGTTACATAGAAATATTAATTAAATCTAGAAACAGTGTTTTTCACAAAAACCATGTTCCTTGGTATATGTTTGCAAGTTGACATGAATAAAAAATTTATGAGACTTAAATGACTGGAGTCATTTGACAGCTGGAGTGGTGTTCAGTGAATTAGATTTGGTGACTTTAATTAAAACTGAATTAACTAGGTGTGATGGTGCACGCCATGCCTGCAATCCCAGTGCTCTGGGAAGCTGAGTCGGGATGATTGTGAGTTCAAACCCAGCCTGGACAATTTAGTGACTTAGCACAGGCCCCTGTCTCAAAATAAAAAATTTAAAAAGAAATGGGGAAGTATGTAGCTCAATGAGAAGGTCTTAGTTCAATCCCCAGTGCTGCAAAAATCAGACAAACAAACTAAATTTTCAAACGTATCTATAATTTCATTAGCATTTAATAGTATTTATGAATTAAACTCTTTAATTCTGAAAGGTTGTGAAATGTTTAAAGCATTCAGGACACAAAATAAGAGTGCAATTCAGCAACTGCCTGTAAGTTAAACAGTATCATCAGTGCATTAGAAAGCATTTGAATTCAGTTATGGAGAAAAACCTCACTAAATGAAAGGATGTGGTTGTGCATTGAAATTATCCTTTGTAAACTGGAGCGTGGTGGCACATACCTGTGACTCCAGCAATTGGAAGGCTGAGGCAGGAGCATTGTTGTGAGTTTGAGACCAGCCTGGGCTACAAAGTAAGCGCAAGGCCAGCTTGAACTGCATAGCGAGACCCTGTGTCACACACACACACACACACACACACACACACACACACACACAGAAAGAAAGATTATCCTTTGTGTGTAGTCATTTCTTACAAAGATCAGTGTATGACTAAGTCCTTTGCTAGGCAAGCAGTTCTTCAGAGTTTGGCACTAGTCACTGTGCTGTCCATGTGCCTCCTGCTACCTCTTCCCTCTTTTGTTCTTTATGTATTTCAGCAGTTTCTTTCACGTACACTGAGTTAGGTCTGTTTTCTGTTACTGTTTCTACATTTTCTACATTTGGTTTCTCTACCTTATTTTGCCAGTTCTAATTGCTTGTGCATGTGTATTTATTTCGGTTGATATTTACTGAATAGTGTTCAGGAATTGTGCTAGATATAGATAATCATAGGAGTGATAGGAATGGATGAGTCAGGCTGGGGGAAGCCTCAGTGTAAAAAGAGATTAGGTTTGCTGTCTGATGCTGAGGGAAGACTGGTAAAAAGAAGAGGCAAAGCCAGCAAGAGCAAAACATTAAGAATAGCAGGAGATGGTCATAGAAACCAGGAGAAGATAAGAGTTCAAGAAATGTTTCCCAGTTTTTATGTCCTTTAGAGAATTCAGATAATGTGAGAGTAAAAGGGACTCATTTTGGATTTGAAAATCCAGAGCTTGTCAGTAACTTGTAGTTTCGTAGAGAGGTGGAGTGCAAGTACTAGATTGGAGGGAAGGACTCAGGTGTGTGTCTGAAGGCAGTGAGGGAAATAGTTTGGGAATTCATGCCGGCTGACTTCCTTTCTTAGTATAGCATAAAGAGGCATATGAGACGTAGTTAGAATTGTACATTTGAAAGGATAAAAAATTCATAAAACAGGGATGTCTTGCTTGTGCAAGAGAAATACAGAAGAGTTTGGAGTGCAGTTTAAATCATTATACTAGTTCATTTTCTGTTACAATAGCAGTACTACTGACTGGCTACATTATGAAGAAAAGAGGTTTAGTTTGGGTATGAACCCTGGAGGTTGAAAGGTGGCAGCTGGTGATGGCCTTGCTGGCAGGTACAGGCAGCTCAGGGCATCATGAGGAAAAGGCAGGGAGTGTGTGTGTGTATGTCTGTGTGTTTCTGGTCTCTGTTCATAGAAAGCAGCCAGAATTCCATTGTGGGACTTTAGTCTAACAACTTTATCTAATTCTGATCACATTTTAAAGGTCCCACCTCTAAACACTGGAGTTAGATTATGTTTAAATGCTCTTAATCATTCATAGTGGGGGTTAAACTTCAACACATGAAGCTGTAGAGACAGTCAAATTATATCCAAACAATAGCCCCATTATTCATTAGGGTGTTACTTGTGAGTAGTGTTGTTGTGATAGGGTCCTCTTTCTATCTTCCTTCAGTTTAGGAAGCAATCTCAAATCATTTGAACTTTAGATATTTTTAATACATGTCTTGAAGTTATATTGACCCTTTTAAAAAGATAGTAAAAAGTTTAGCATAATTAAAATAACAATAATTAATATCAGTAAACATCCAGTGTTTAAATTTCGCCTATTGTCCTATTTATGGTTTGTTTCAGTTTGTATTCAAAATGAGGAATACATTGCAACTGGTTGGTTTTCAAAACTTTTAAACATTGAGGTAAAATTTATGTAGCATAAAGTTTTTATTATTATTATTGTTTGTTTGATGGGATCTTTCTATGTTGCCTACACTGGCCTCAGGCTCTTGATCTCCCTGCTTCAGTCTCCTAAATAACCAGGATTGCAGGTGTGCATCATCATGCCTGGTGAAATTGACTATTTGAAAGCAAACAACTCAGCCTTTATTTACAGTATTGCACAACTCTGCTACCTCTTGATATTAGTTTACTGCCTATTGAATTCATGTGTATCTTTTGCTTTTCTTTGAATCTTATTACGAATAGTTTATCCCCCCCTAGATTCTCCTCAAATCTGCATTTTTCTGGTTGTAGTTCCAGTCTGTCCTATAATATGTTCCTCCTTCCCCTGGAATTTACAGAGGAATGCTTATATCTGGGCTTAAGCAATTTCAGTACTTACCAAGTTCAGTACTTATCAAGAATATTTCATAGAAGGTTTTGTGTTCTGTTAGGCAGCACGCAATGTCTTGTTTTTGAAAAGTACAAAAGGAGGTCTGAGGAAGTTCTATTTTGTATGTATATCTCAAAAGTAACTTTATCTACTGTCATCATTATAGTTGAAACAACTGATAATTTTTTTTTGAGACAAGGTCTTGCTGTGCACTTCAGGCTGGTCTGAACTCACAAAGATCCTCCTGCCTCAGCTTCCCGAGTGCTGAGATTACAGGCATGTGCCGTCACACCTGGTGTAACTGATAATCTTCATATTACTTTATAAGTTGGAAGATTCATGTTTTGGAGAATTGTACCACTTCTCATCTTGCATTTCTGGCTGAGGTTAAACCCAGTGCCACCCCAAAGAGCTGCCTCAAGTCTTAGTGTTAACACAGGAATGCCACCCAATCCATGTCTTTCCTTTTGCCTTAGTCCGCTGCATTTAGCCCAGCATGATCTGTTGGTTCTAACACACTCTCTCCATCTTCACTAGTTACCCTAATACAACACCCCCCCCCCATCATCTGTGGCTTTGGTAACTGCACTAGCTTCCGAGTCTCAGTTTATATTCTTGCCCTTCCCCACTTTTTTTTTTTCCTAAAGAGTTGCTCATTGATAATGCCCTCTGTTTTTTTGTGGTGAATTAGAATAAAATTTGCCATTTTATCTTCTGTCAAGTGTGCAGCTACGGCATTAATTATATTCAAAATGTTGTGATTATTTTGTTTTTAAAACTTTTTGCATCATCTTTAACTTGTTCATAGAACAAAAAATTGGAATTTTATCTTAAAAATGACTACAGAAGAATGAAAATTAATGAGATGCATAGGAGGACGACAGTATATAATTTGGCTAAAACATTCTTTTTTTTTTTTTTTTTTTTTGGTACCGGGGATTGAACTCATGACCTCACGCTTGCCAGGCAGGCGCTTAAGCCACTGAGCTAAATCTCTGGCCCGGCTAAAACATTCTTGAGGGACAATGTCTAACAGATACCTAAAGGTGATACATAAAGAAATAATGATAAACACTTACTTAGAAACTTGAGAAACCTCAGTGACTCCAATAATGAAGTGGTTAAATATGTTTGCCTTTGGGAAGTAGGAAAGAAAAACCTTTGTGTCTTGCTTGACTTTTTAATCTATGGTATATGTTATTTTGGTTAAAAAGCTTAAAAACAAAGTAAATTGTGCTTCTAGGTATTGTGGAAGTGTATCCACTAATTAAATGGCAGACAGGGCTACCATCACATTTCTGAGTACTTTTTCAAAAGGTTGCGAGACTCTGGTTATTGTAATTGCCTGTATCCTTTCCATACTGTGCTGGGTGAGTTTGTAGGAATGTGTTGTGTGTTTTCTGCAGCCCTTTGTGACTTGTGCTGGAGTACTGGGAAATTAACCTGTTCATTTTTTTCTGTTAATAACTAAAAGAACATCAAGAATCATGGGAAAACTAAAGTCAGCTATTTTGGTTGAATGCTTACATTCTTTTTATTGAATTATTCAATAAAATGAGCATAACCTAGCACGCATACAACCTTTTTTAGGTTTTTGTTCCCCAACATTGGGCCAGATGTTTTCCATTTTCTATATTTGAATCGCACTTCCTGCTGATTAGCTTTTTAAAGGCAATAAGAGTAAGAGGCAAATTTGGTATGGTTTGGTTGTTAACCTAGTTGATTTAAGGATATATATATATATATATATATATATATATATAACATATATATGTATATTATATGTACTTATGTCTTTCTTTATTCAAATGTAGTGATATATTTATAAATAAGAGATAAAGTGTTTTAATTTTTTCTCAAGGGATCCCTGATGAGCCCAAAATGAAATCCAAGCAGAACAATAAACAGAGCACCGGTGCATAACTGCTGTGCTAGCTGAAGCTTTCATTTGCTTATAAAATATTTATCACACTATCACATTAATTTTTAGATCTTTTTCATTGACAACAATATTTTGTTACTTTGCTAATTATGGTTGAAATTAGAGGTGAAATGTGAATGTATTCTTAGGTTTAAATGTTTTATGTTGGTTAAACCGCCTTTTTTTTTGGTCTTTTCAAGACAGGTTCTCACTGTGCAGTTCAGGCTGGCCTTGAGCTCACTTTGTAGCCCAGGCTGGTTGCGAATTCACAATGATTCTCTTGCCTCAGCCTCCGGATTGCTGGGATTACAGGTGTGTGCCACTACGCATAGCTGCCATTGGTTTTATAATTGGTTTAAAAAGGCTTTATATTAGAATAATCTCAAAATTACAGAAAAGTTGGAAGTACAGACAACTTTTTGATGCTCTTTAACATTTCCCATGTGGGCTTTATCATATTTATTTCTTCTCTATTTATATACATACATATACACTAATTTATTTTTCTGAAATACTTGGTAATAGGCTGTATACATAATGTCTCTTAATGCTTCAGTCTATGTTCCCTAAGAATAAGGTTATTCTCTTATGGTTATTGTACACGTAATTAATTCAGGTGGTATAACATTTACACAATTCTTTCTTTTTTCTTTTGCTGTGCTGAGGGTCAAACTCACACTCTTGTGCATGGTAGGCAAGTGTTGTACCACTGAACTACACCCTCAGCCCCATACAGTATTTTTTATCTGTAGTCAGTATTTGTAGTGTATCAATTTTTCCAATAATGTCTGTCTGTCCTGCTCTGCCCTGACTACCTTGGGCAGTGTACCTGGGCCCTTTACTCTGAGCTACATCCCTTATCCCTTTTTAAAATTTTTTACTTGAGACAAAGACTGAGTCTCTAAGTTGTTGACCTTGGGTTTACACATGCAGTCCTACCTCCTCAGCCTCCCTGAGCGCTAGCGTTACAGTTGTGTGCCGCCATGCCCAGCTCTGATGATGTTTTCTCAAGTCTGACATCCAGTCTAGCATTAAATGTTACGTGTAGTTGTCACATTTCTAGTCTCTATTAATCTGTGGTAATTCCTCAGTTATGACAAATTTTAAAATTTTGTATGTTATTTTAGAAAACTGATAGGCTACGGAGTTAGCTCAGTGGCATAAGCACCTTTCTTAAAAAACTGATAATAGGTAGGGTATACTCTGATAATTTGATACATATATACAATATGTATCATCTTAGGGTAATTGACATTTCACCTTTTTTAGACATTCATCATTTCTTTGTATTGACAAACTTCTAACTCTTCTCTTGGAGTATTTAATAAAATACCTAATAAATTGTTGTGGACTATAGTTGGTCACCCTACTGTGCTGTAGCACATGAGAACTTATTCTTCCTAACTGTACTTTTGTACCCAGTGCCTACCCTCCCTTGATTTGCCCTTTCCTTTCCTCATGTCTAGTGACCATTATTTTACATTTTACTTTTGCGAAATCAACCTTTTTAGCTTGCACATATGAGCAAGAACATGCAGTATTTTTCTTTTTGTATGTAGCTAATGCTGTCTTCCACTTCCATCCAGGTTGCTGAAAATGACAGTATTTTATTCTTTTTTTTTTTTTTTTAAGGCTGACTAATCCGTTCATTAATTGATGGACACTTTGGTTCATTCTGTATCTTGGGTGTTGTTACTAGTGCTAGTGCTGCAGTGAACATGGGAGTGCTAGTATTGTTTCATATCCTTTAGATATGTGCCCAGTAGTGGGATTGCTAGATTATGAGGTAATTCTATTTTCAGTTTTGACGAATCTCTCTACTAATGATGGTGAACCTTTTAGAGCTTTTAATGATGCAGACAACCTGCTGCAGCATGCATGCCACAGGTTTGCCACCACAACTCTACTTTTCTTTGTAATGATTAAACTAGTGTTACATTCTCATCAATGGTGATGATAATTCTTTCCTCTGCAGTATTCATAATTTTTGTCATTTTAAAATTGATTTATTTAGGGCTGGGGATTTAGCTCAGTGGCATAAGCACCTGCCTGGCAAGTGCAAGGTTGTGAGTTCAATCCCCAGTACCACCAAAAAAAATTTTTAATTTATTTGAAAAACACCAAAATATGAATGAATCGTAAAGATTTTATGTTAAGTGAACAATCTAGACAAAAAAAAGAGACATTCAATGGTTATACTTTTAGGAGGTCACTAGAGTAATCAAATCAAAGGGACAGAACACAGAATAGTGGTTGCCAAAGGCTGAGAGAAGGAAATGGGGAATTATTATTTAATTGGTAGGGTTTCAGTGTAGGGAGAGAAAAAAGTTCTACAGATGGCCAGTGGTGATGGTTGCACAAAAATATACATATACTTAATGCTACTGAATTATACACCTAAAAATAGTTGAAATGGTAAATTTTATTCTGTGTAGTTTACCTCTCTTTTGTCTTTCTGATAGTCATTTTGACTCAGTTGAGACTATCTCATTGTGGTTTTGATTTGTATTTTCCTAATGATTAGTGATGTTGAGCATTTTTCATTTACCTGGCCATTTGTATATTTTCCTTCAAGAAATGGCTAGATTATCTGCCCATTTTAAAATCAGATTTGCTTTTAGCTGATGAGTTTTTTGAGGTCCTTGGGTATTCTGCATATAATTTCTTGCGAGATGAATAGCTTATAAATATTTTATTCCACTTTGCATGTTGTCTTTTCGCTGTTGATTGCTTCCTTTGTTGTGTAGAAACTTCTCAATTTGATATTATCTTATTTGCCTGTTTTAGCTTTTGTTGCCTATGCTTTTGGGATCTTATCCAAAAAATTGTGTAGCTTCATGTGTTAAAATGTTTTTCTCTTGTAGTTCAATAATTTCAGGTCTTACAATTAGGTCTTTTATCCATGTTGATTTTTGTATATGATGGGAAGTAGAGATGTGGCAATGTTGTTCCTCTCAATGTGGATATCTGGTTTTTCTGCTGGCCTTGAGCTTGCGTTGATCCTCTTGCCTCAGCCTCCTAAATGCTAGGATTACAGATGTGCTACCACATCTGGAAAGTAGCTGGGGTTATTTTGCCTTTATGGATTTACTTATTTTGAGCTATTTTACACCCCTGGGATAAATCCCACTTGATCGTATATATCTATTTGAGGTATTGTTGGACTACAGTTTGTATTTTGTGTCTGTGTTCATCAGGAATATTGGTCTGTGGTTTTCTGGATTTGTTATTGTCCTTGTCTAGTTTTGGAATCAGGGTAATACTGGCCTGGTAGAATGAATTTGGAAAGATTCTCTTCCTTTCAATTGAAATAGTTTGAGGATTGGTATTACTTCTTTAGAAGTTTGACAAAATATATCAGTAAAGTCCGGGGTTTGGCACTGTTGGGAGACTATATTGATTCAATCTTGTTATCATTGGCCTCTTCAGATTTTCTGTTTTCTTCATGGTTCAGTTTTGGTCAGTTCTATATGCCTAGAAATTTATTTATTTCGTCTGTATTTTCCAATGTATTGGTACAGTTACTCATAGTATCCCATTGATCCTTTGTATTTCTGTGGACTCAGCCTGACTTCCTCCCAGGGTGGAGTTACCCATGTATTGTACATTGTGAGGCCTCTGTGGGCCATACTGTTCGGGGTGGGCTGCTTAGCTACTTCCTGGAGCTGAGCTTGGGTGGATGGGGCCACTCAAATGCTTCCTCATTCAGCAGGGGAATAGGCTGGGCTGTCTGGCTGCTTCCTGTGGTCCTCTGAAGGCCGAGCTGTTGGGGGGGGCACATATGTTTTGGGGTTATTGGAGGGCAGGAAGTGCCACCAGCTGGTTGGCAGGCCTGGGTTTGTCAAGTAGCTGCCCAGTTTTAGACAACTTTGGGTGGGCAGGATCTTGATCTTTGTTATTTTTAAAAGATCTTTCCTTTCATCATCGCTAGCTGTGATCCTGTCTTTGAGGTCTGAAAGTCTATCTTTAGTTTCTTTCAAGTGGTTTTGCCACCTTTTAATCAACTTTTTAATTTCCTGGATATCTCTTTGAATGTGTTTCATTCATTGTAATTTCTTCCTATATTGTTCATTCAAGGTTTCCATCATTTTCCTATGCTTCTTTTTTTATCTGTGTCTTCTTTAGATATGCTTAGCAATTATTTCATTATGATTGGGATTTCTTCCTTTACCCGAGACATTATTTCTGATCTGATTACTTTTATAGTCTCATTAAGTTATTTCTTTACTTAAGCTGCTATCTTCTTGGAGATTTCAGGTATGTGACTTCTATTTTCTTCCATGATTATATTTCCCAGAGTTGTTCTGTGTGGGCTGGAGGTTTGAGATTGCCTTTTGCTCCTTCCTCTTGACATTCTCCAGGGTTTTCCTCCCAACAAGCTGGTTGTGAAGTCCCAGGCACTTTCTGTGTTGGCTGTTGCTAAGCGGTGTAGGGAAATGGGACAGGCACCTGGGTTTTTCTGAACCCAGGTTCCCAGGGAGGTAGCAGGGAATGGGGTGGGCTTCTTCAGACCCGTGCAGCTACACTGAGGCTTCCCTGATGATCAGGGGTTCTTGGGGGCAGGGATGCTTCTTCTCTCAGCCTGCATGTCTACAGTGGACTCCCCCAGTGGCAGCAGGCACACTGGGCTGTGTTTGATTCTCCCAGTGGGTGCTGGCTGCCCAAAGGAAGGACAGGTCTTCAGAAGCAGCCTGTGGGCACATGGGGTATATCTGGCTGTGTCTCCCTGCCCACGCTGGCTGTCTGCAGGAAGCCTCTTATATTTTTTTGAACTTAGCTTTTTTTTTTTTAGAAATTACTTTAAACAATTTAGGGTTACACAGAACACAGCTGCCTCTCTGTCATGTTTTTTTTTTCTCCTCTAGGCTAACTTGCCATTGCTTGTAGCTGGTCAGTTAGCCTGATGATGATGGGGTTAACCTGGTTAGCATTCATTAAAACTATGATAGAAACTTATTAAATTTGTACTTAGCTAATTAAGAGCTTATAATAATTCTGACATGCTGGTTTGAAATTTCTTTGTACTGTTGAAGGCAATGAGAAAAGGATTTGTCTAGCTAATTAAATTATAAACAAGGAATGTTTTAATCTATTGGAGGCAAACCAACAACTGTTTTCAAGTACTTGTAAAATCAACAGAAACTACGGATATGCCAATTAATTTTTTTTATTAATTAAAGCACTAATGGATTCCCTGAGGCCTTCTTCTTTGGCTTGTTTTGGGGTTATTAGGAAATAGGGACCTACTAATATTTTTCAAATTCTTTGTTCATGATTTACATTATCATAAACATACATGTTAGCTGGTGCAGTGGTATACATGTAATCCGGACTACTTAGGAGGATTGGAAGTTAAGAGTCCAGGTTTGACAACCTATAAAACCCTGCCTGAAAAAAAAGTTGGGATGTAGTTCAGTGGTCAAGCACTTGCCTAGCTTGCATGAAGACTTTGGGTTCAATCCAAAGTCCACTAAAACAACCCCAAAGGATATGTATGTTATGTTATTATCTAATACAGCACACATGTAACTGAAACAGAAGTTGTAAAAACAGTATTTAACTGTGTTGCTTGTCATGAATTTTAATAATGTTATATTTCTAATATTTAAAAAAATGCTTCTTGGAACCCACTAATGTGATTTTTGCAAATTGGTTCAGATCCAGTTTCAAAAAAAAAAAAAGCCACATCTGAAAATGAGCTTTAGTTATTTTTTTTCCCAAGTGCCATTGGCACTGAGTAGGTCCTCAGTAGATTTTAAATAAGCAAATTGGTAGTTGGAAAGAGGGGTAAGAAGTGAAACAGGAGTTGTAAGAGTCTTTTTTTAAACGTTCTTGGCAACTTTTTTTTTTTTAAAGTATTTGTGTATTATTGTAGAAACCAATGTTAGCTAAGTCAAGCAAATAAGAGTATATTAAAAGAACTAGGTGTCCGCAGGGCTTGGTGGCGCATGCCTGTAATCCTAGCACTCAGGAGGCTGAGGCAGGAGGATCGTTGCAAGTTTGAGGCCACCCTGGACTACAAGTGAGTTCAAGGCCAGCCTGAACTGTATTGTGAGACCCTGTCTCAAAAAGACACACACACACACACACACACACACACACACACAAAAACAAACCCCAAAACAGAACTAGGTGTCTCACAGAACTAAAAAATAGGCAGGCATCTTACACTTGGGAAATGATTGACTGGGAAGCCTTCAAGACCCCAAATATATCAGTGAATTTTTATGAGTCTATTTATCTTTACTTGGCTGCTGCTTTTATTCCCCCCTGCCAAATGCTCTTTTCCCAGTACACAAATAGTTTATTTACAAGGCTCTTGATTTTCTAATATTTTAGGTCCAGATTTTAATATTACATGTGACTTGTATATAGTAGAATAAATTTTTTTTGATATTTTTCTGTGTGCCATGTGTTAGTAGTCTTTATCTTATTAAAAAGTCCAGTGTTTCTAATGGACCTTATTTTAGCTGTGTCCTAAAACTGTGTATCAAGAAAAGGTGTATGTATTATAACAGTTGCTTCAAAACTGTTAATTCATGATACATTTGCAGCACTCGTTCTTGGCAGAAGGTTGGGCTGAAGGATGGTTACAAAGATGAATATATTTAGAATGGCTTTGCCACTTGCTGATTGTGGCCTTGCTGAAGCAAATATACTAGGTCTTGCACAGATGAACCGTGCTCATGGTTAATTCAAAATTAGTCTCCATTTTTTCCATACTTCAGTTTTATCTCTGCTTGTCTTGTTTACTTTTTATTTTTACCTCTCTTTCTCATCTAGGATGAAGATCTCCATATTTTGCCTTTTGACCTTCTTTCACTTTTTTGGTTCAGTATTTGTATTCTATAGCTCCTCTCTTTTTCTAATCTTCAGTGCTTATTAGTTTGACCCAGGTCATATTTACAGTGGGAGTGATTTTATTAGGGGAGTCGTTATTAGGCATGGCTTGGCATCCTAAGCCTCTTTTGAACCTAAACCAAAAAAACAAGAGCACTAGACCAGAAAATATAGTTCCTATCTTCTGGAAATGCACAGAATGATGAAGCAATAAAATCACACTTGTTTTTAATACACCATGGTAACTGTCATGATTCAAGTTTGAACAAAACATTATAAAAATGTTTTTCAGTGTCTGTCACATAGTAGGGCCTCCAGAAAAACCTTTTGGAAAGAATCAGTAAACAAATGTCATAATGAATGTTATGGTTGGGAATGGTTTTGCTAAAGAGGTACCATTGAACTGGTTTCTGCAGGATCTGTAATGTTTGGATGGTGAGGAGCAATGCATTGGGCATTTTTCCTTTAAGAACAGCTTGTATATAAGAAATAAGACATAAATGATGGAGAGCATTTGAATGTGACTCTGGTATTGATTGCATGGGAGAGTATTTGAAGGGATTGGTGAGAGCCAGATTGAAAAAGGTTGTAGAAGCCACGGTAGAGAGCTTAGATTTCATTCTGTAAGAGCTACATGAGAGTTTGTAATGGAGTAGTGGGAAGTGATTTGGTCTTTTAAAAGGTAATTATGGGTTGGTGTTACCTTGAAGTGACAAGAGATAGTCGATGTGGACATGAGTTAAGATATTATTTTGAAAGTCCAGGCAAGAGATGATTAACAATTCCATCGAATGCTACAGCTGTGAGAATTTAGATTTGACCTGCTTTATGGAGGTATGACTATGTTTTTTCCAACATAGGGCCAGATTTAAATCAGCTTGATTCATAGTGTACTGGGGTTTAGGGTCCACTACTGGGTATATTGTCCACATCCCTCTGTGTCTTCATTCATAATTCTGATCCTTCGCCTACCGGGTTAATCACCTTTTATCTATGCCTCTAGTTCTTCAGTCTTGCAATTATTTGTTAGATCTAATTACACAAATTTGATTTGGCTTCTGGCTCTCACTCATCCTCTGAGCCACCGATTTGTGGGTGTTTGGATACTAAAACAACAAAAACAATAAAGAAATTGTTTTATGGGGAAGATACCAGTCTCAAGAAGTGATAAGTGCTTTAATGGAGGCCTTTAATGAATAGCACGCTGTGGAAGCTAGGAAAAGGGACTACGGGAAAAAAAATAGCTTGATGTTGGTGGATGTGTTGCATAGTAGAGTAGTCTAAAGTGCCTGTGATGAGTTAAAGTGGAACTGACCGGGCGATGGCTGGGGTGATGCTATCTACAGTAGCGGTGGGTCTCAGCCTCAGCTACTTGTTAGGGAAACTATACACCCTCAGTGCCACCATCACCACCACCATGCTGTGGTCCTAGTCATACAGATTCTGATTTAATTAACCAGAGACAGGGAACCAGATTGATAGGTTTTAAAAAGCCAAAGTGCAGTCGGAGGTGACAATCAGTGTAATTCAGGAAAGAGGTTTTCCTGGAGAAGGTGGAGGCTTAAGTAACTGGAGACAGCTGAAGCCTTAGATGCAGATCAGTTTGGGAACAGGCAGAATGAGAAAATTGAAGCAGAGAAAAAAAACCTTAGGGAACACCAACATTTTGGCACAAAGCAAAGAAGTGTGAGCAAAGGAGAACCTGCAAACATAATTCCTAACTTTTAACTGGATCCCGTTTTAATTTAGTTTATCAATAAATATTTTGCAGAATTTTTGACCTCTTATAAGCCAGTGCTGATTGTATATCAGAATATACCTTGTATGGCTGATTCACATAGATGTTGTTGAATGACAGACTAATGCTGCTGATATTAATCCTTTTATCCTTGTTGTAGAAAAACATGACCTTTAATTCTTATCAGGAGCAAATACCCATATCTGCTGCCAAGTTTATTTACAAGAAGAATGCCTGAAAGTAACAATTTTCAAGAATTTTTTATTTGCTGAATTCAAAGTCACCTGTCATTTTTGCCATAAATTCTTTGAGGCATGAAATAGCCTGCCAGTTGTCTATTGCTCTTAAAGTTAATGAATGGTTATCAATTTATCATGGGTAATAACCTAGCTGCAAATTGTAAAGAAGGCATTCTGTCACTTCCTAGCATTTGGACCTCCAGGCAGTATCTGCCTTTTCTATACTATGAGCCTTTTCTACAGCATTTGGGGCTCATTGTCCATAAAGCTTTTAATAGAGCACATTTCTTATTTGGAAACCTCTTAACATTTAGTAATAGCTCAATGAAATATTAGCTGGTTGTATCTACTTTAAGATTATATGTAAGTACAATTTCTTTATGTAAAATTCTAAATAAAATGTCCACATGTACATTGAGTGAGTGTAGCATTTTAAGTTTAAAGATACTTAATCCTTATTTCCAAATCATATTTCATTCAGTTCTTATACAAGTCAAAGTGTGGAAGTTTTGCAACTTTTCTAGCCTCTTGATTAGATAGTCAATGATTGGGAAAACAGGTCTGTTTCAAAGAACCTTACTTTTTTTTTTTAATTTTAAAGGTAGTAAAATACAACAAAGACAGAACAAAGCCAATCAAGACAGTGCAGCAAAATTGGTACAAAACTTAAGAGCAGGATACTGGGAAAACAATAATAGCTACCATAGCATATCCTGTTATTTTCACAATTGTTGTCCATTCCATCAGGTATAGCAAAATTAAACCAAAAACAAAACACAGTAAAACCAATCAAAGCAGAATATTGAATAAAGTAAAACAATCAGAACAAAGCAAAACAGTATTGGACTTCAAAGACAAAATAGAAGGAAATCCCTCATATTTGCTATATTGCATACTGTCATCCTCGGGAGAGATGGCCAGGGCTGTCCTTGGAACCATGTGGTTGCTAACAGGAGGTGGGGGTTGTTGATTCTCAGCCCCTGCAGCAGTAGGCTTGCTCTGCTTACCAGGAAGGCTGGATCGTTGATTTCTTGGTTTGTCCCCCAACTCCTGGCATGGCAGATTCTTGGGAGACACTGGCTTTTCTCTCTTGGAACCTTACTTTTCAAGGCACTTTATCCCCCACCCTAAACAGACAGCTTCTTTATAACATGAACTGTTTCAGATCACGGACTTGGCCTTGGTAATATCTTTACACCAGACAAACAGTCTTATTCAATTTTGCATTTTAGGCATTGGGCACATATGATAACAGTAACAATTTGTTACCTAAGTTTGTTAGGTTGTAGAGTGATTTATCTTAGGGATAGGGAGACATTGATTTAACCCTATATGTGGCTTTTATAGCAATATAGAGATGATGTCACAGCTAAATATGAATATTTTTAGTAAGAACCTTTATTTTAGTCCCAGTTTTTTTCATTTTTAAAGAATTTCTCTAAAGCTTAATTCCAGAACTGGACTTTACATAAGAATTGAATATTTTTTTTCACTTTTGGCTTATTGACTAAGAGCATGGCAGCACAGTTGATTGTGTATAGTAGTAGTTAAATTAATTAGTGATTTTTTTTGGGGGGGTACTAAGAATCAAACTCAGGACCTTGCACTTGCCAGGCAGGTGCCCATGAATATGTTTTAATGAAGTAGAATAAACATTATTGAGATTTCTTTGGGGCTTTGGTATAGTGTTAGTAATTTTTGCAGTTATTATCATTGCTGTAGATACACCTGTGTATATTTAATTAATTAATTTATTTATTTTTGGGGATCGAACTCATGACCTTGTGCTTGCCAGGCAGGTGCTTGTGCCACTAAACTAAATCCCCGGCTCCACCTATGTATATTTAAAGGCTTCCAAAAATTCTGTTCTGATTGATTGCTTCTTATTCTTACTCAGAGAGAGAAAGAGAGACAAAGAGAAAGAGAAAATCTTCCTGCTAAGTTTGTCTTCCTCATTTTTTTCATATACCTGTATTGCTTTGTGCTCTCTGGATATGTTTTTCTCTTCAAGAATTTAAGAAATATTCCTCTAAATGAGCCCATATCTTAGATTTTATTATAACTGGTGCACAGTGGTGCATACAGTGGGAACTCTGTGAAGAATTGTTGACTGGTTTGTTGGCTGACAGGGCCAGTGGTGACAGTGAAAACATTTTTTCTTGCATTTCATTGACTAGTAGTAGTAGTTTTCTGAAGAATGCCTATCTGACTCATAAAACTATTTTCTAGAGAGAATCCGAGTTTTCCTTGTTGTTTCATTTCATAGTTTAATGATCCTTACTTTTAAGGGGGAATTTCTCTGTTTAGTCAGTTTTTCTCTTGTGCAGTGTAAGCAGTTTCCTCATATCTGACCTGCTCTGACTCTCTGGTCTTTGAAACAGCTGTTTCCATCTAGGCATTTTCTGTTCCACTTTAGTCAAGCCTTTGAGTGGAGCAGGAAATCCTCCTGTTCTGTCACACCCTTCTCATCCCTGGTATGATGCAGGTGGAGCTATTTAGTTAACAGTATGAACATGGTTGAGGGTTACCCACACTTGCAGAAAAGCTATTCTGTATTGTCTCCATGCTCTGGGACTGGTAACACAGGGATTAAATTTGTTGAAGATTGCCCTGAAAGGTTGGCCTAAATAGGTTTGTTGTGTTCATGGGATCCAAGTAGATGGAAGAGGGCTGGGCCTTTTTTTGGGTTGGATTGCTTTATATCTGATAAATTAGGTGCCTGAGGACACTTTTGAGCCAAATGCACAGATAGCTCTTTTTCAATAAATTTGGAGTTTATGTTTAACAAGAAAAATCAATAGAGTTTTAAATTTTTATTTGGGTAGGGACTGTAGAGTTCATTACCAGTTATTTCACTTTTTTTGGTCTCTAGTGAAAATGGTATTTTCATTGTTTAGACGTAGAAATACTATTCATTTTTTTACATGATATAGTCTTCAACTAGTGTGCTACATTCTCATTTCTAACAGTATTTTAGCTTTTCTCCCTTTTGGTTTTATAGATACAGCCAAACCATGTGGATGGATAGATTCCTTTGCCTCCTTTCTGATGAAGGGTTTCAGAGCGCACAGGTGGAAAAGCGTGGGTTTTGGAACCACTCTTGCTTCACTTTTAAGCCTGTGTCTAGAACCTTGCTAACTGTGTGACATTGGGCAAGTTATGATGATTGTATTCTGTGTGTCTGTGTCTCATCTGTGGGGTAATATTGCTACCTCATAGGATTGTTATGAAGATTATATGAATTAATTATTTAATATTTGTAAGGCATTTAAGACAGTGTCTGACACATAGTAAGAACCATAAAAATGTTTGATAAATAAAAAGCATATCTCATACTTCTAGATCACTATTAAAAAGTGGTGGTGGGCTTTTTTTTATTCACTCTAGACTTAACAGAAATGCTTTCTCTCTCTCTCTCTCTCTCTCTCTCTCTCTCTCTTTGGTGGGACAGGGTCTCTCTATGTAGTCCAGGTTAGCCTTCAACTCACAGTGGAGACTAGGCTGGCCTTGAACTTGTGGCTGTCCTCCTGCCTCAACCTCCTGAGTGCTGGGATTACAGGTTTGTGCCACCATACCCAGCCACAGAAATCCTTTTGTTTCCTTAGTTTACTGTTGCAATAGTATTTCTAGTACAAAATGAGAAAGTTATGAACTACTGTCAAATTTTGTATTTTTCAATGATGTTAAATGAATAATTTTCTATTTTTCTCAGGATTAAAAATCTGAGGTGGTTTTAAAATTTTGTTGGGTGTCTTTTTAGTATCTGCTAAGTTGGTTGTATAGTATAACTTTTTGAGTAGTTATGATAGAGTTGTATTTATGAATAGCTTTCTTTATATTGAGCCATTCTTGTATCACTGGAACACTGTGTGCTTATAGCTTATCACTTATTTAGTGCATTCTGGTCTCCATCTGGCATTTAAGTTTTTCATTAAAAGTTACAGGTGAGATTTGCTGGTTTGAATGCATATGTACAATACATATATCTGTGCAGTTCTGGGGATTGAATCCAGTTCCGTGTAGATGATAAACACTCTGCTACTGAGCTACACCACTGTCTCCAATTTCTGTTTTCCAGTATTTATTTATTTTTTATTTGAAAGAGGATAAAACAAAAGGGGGCAGTACAGAGCAGATCAGAACAGGACAACATAGGCAACACAGTACTTTACATTAAGACAACTGGACATCAACAGTAGCTAACACCGTATTTCTTACTCTGCTATAGTTGAGCATCAGTATTTATTTTTTAAATCAATTTTTGGTGGTTCTTGGGATAGAATCCACAGCCTTGAGTATCTAGGCAAGCACTGTATCACTAAACTACGGCACCCGTCCTGTTGGTAGTTTTTCATGTGTTCTTTCACATTTTGATGACAAGAGTGTCAGTTTTCCTGTTTTCTTTACATTCTAGAAGCTTTACATTGTATTATCTATTCTTTTAGAATCTAAAAGAATGTTAAATTAGGGAACTGAACAATTTAATTCAGGTGCCTTAAATTTATAGATGAAGAGAGGGTGGCTTATTCGTAGCTTCTTAGGAGTGCCAGCTGCTTGAGTGCCAGGAGTTACGGTTGTGCTTTGGAAATGAGGGAATAACACTTGCTGAACATTTACTTAAACGTTTTAAAGATACTGTGATGTATTCTTTAAGTGTGGGTTTTACTTACATGACTTCTAAAGTCAGAGTAAAACATTTTACTAGATTTTATTTTTAAACGAGTTCTAGTTATGTAGCAAAATTGAGAGAAAAGGAGAGTTTTTATTACTCTCCTTTCACACACTCATAGTCTGCCTCACTGTCTACAGCCCACCTCTGAGTGGTAGATTTTTGCAATTCATGAACTCACAAGTCGTATTGTTATTATCCAAGTCAATAGTTTACATAATTCTGTGCATTTTGACAAGCGTATCATTGCTCTAAAAATACTCTGTGCTCTGCCTGTTTACTCCTCTTTCCCTATAAGTCCTGACACCTAGTGAACTTTTTATTGTCTCCATAGTTTGTCTTTTCCTAAATGTCATATGGAGTAAAACCTTGATTTGTGCACATAATTTATTCTGGAAAAGTGCTTGTAATCCAAAGCACTTGTATATCAAAGTGAATCAAAGTGAATTTCTCTGTAAGAAATAACAGAAACTCAGATATTCCTTCACAACCCAAAATATTCATGTAAAATTATTATAATAGTGTAATATAGTACAAAATAATAAAACACAAATATAAAAAAATAAATTACCCTGTACTTACTTTTGAAAACCTTCATGACTGGTGTGAGGCAGACAAGAGAGGAGGGCTGTTGTTCATTCACTAACAGAATCACTGCTATTCAATGGAATCTTTCTTTTCATGCCACTTTAACAAGGAACTTACCCAGAGACACTAGTTTAGCTTCCTTTTAAGGATTTCGCAGAAACGTGGCATTGCGTTGTCACTGAACATGTTCATTGTTCACACACTGCTACAGCCTTATTATTATGATGGTGCTTTTCTATGAAATTTTTCACTGTTTCCCACATTTTAGACATATCCTTATCTTGTTTGTTTTTTGAATCAGACTCACTTTGTTGTGCAGGCTGGCCTTGAACTCACTATGTTTTTTCCTGCCTCAGCTTCCTGAGTGCTGGGATTATAGACAAGCACTGCCCAGCTCTTAATCTCATTTGAAGTGAGAAGTTCCTTTGCTTTTTTCTTCTCTGTAGATCTCTTCTATAACCTGTTGCTGTTGGACAATCACTCACAATCCCGCAGGAAGAAGGGAAGGAGGAAAGGAGAGATAGGAGAAAGACGGAGAGAGAGAGAGAGATTCTGAGAGGGGAGAGGAAGAGCATGGAGATAGAGACACAAGAACCACTGACTCAGTTGTGATCATGTAACATTTGGCATCACATACTATTTGTATTGCAAGACAGCCTGCATTTATCAAGTTAAAATTTTTTAGAAATGTTTGTTTTGTGGAACACTTATAGAACAAGTTATTTACAATCCAAGGTTTTGCTGTATTTGGAATTGAAGTGTGTATCCCTTTCAATCTCCTTTCACGTAATAGTATGCGTTGAAGGTTTTTCCATGCGTTTTTATGGCTTACAAGTTCATTTCTTTTTAGTGCTGAATAATATTCCATTGTCTGGATAAAATGTTATTGCTTTTGATGGCTGAATGATTTCCCTGAATGTAGTCTGTGAGCCAATAAATATTTACTGTAAGACATCGCAAAGTACTCTCCTTGGCTCTAGGAATACAGCACTGATCAAAACTGATAAGAACTGTATCTGTTCTTGTATAACCTGGCCTAGTTGCCAGAACTCAATAAATACCTGTTGAATGTGGTTAAAATGTATTTGCTCTTGGGTCTTATCAACCCATTTGGAGATTCTTTGTCTTCACGAGTGAAGTCCAGATGTGGTAATAGGCAGTTACTTCCACTAGGTGGTGGTAGGGTAATGTATACCAAATAGTTACAGAGTAATTAAGTCACTAATTGTTTGCTTATAAACAGTTTTTTTAAAGTTAAATTTAAATGTTTATATTAATTCACTAGACTACAATAGTTCATTAAAATGAGAACTTTTAAACCTATCCTTTAGAGTAAATCTCAATACATATAATTTCTCAAATTCTTAACTCTGCTGGCCCTGAATCAAGGCCAGCAGATTGCTATAGCTGCTGGCTTCAAACAGGGGCCTCAAGAGAATTCTTTCTGTGGTCTGTTGGCTATTTCAGGACTTTGGAAATGTAACTGTCAATTCATCAGAAAGAAATAGCGGCTGTGAGTGTGGCAGGCTTCGGTGGCCCGCAAGAGAGAGACCCTGGCGTCTCGGGACCTGCACCATGCAGCGACCTGGGGTGCCCAGAGAACAAGGAGCTCCTCCCCTCTCTGGTGAGCGGCTGTGAACCTGCTTGCCCACCGGCTGAGAATCAAACATCTCATGTCACCCTGTCCCCTGTCCCGTTTCTCCCCCACCCCCCAGCAAGTGGGAGCCAGTGAACTGGACATCTTGTGAAAGATAGGCTATGTTGTTTTATATGAACTCTCCATATACAACGATGTGGACAACCACTTGGAAGAAAATGAGACAATATGATAGTGAAGATCTCTGGTTGTCTAGCTCTGAGATTTATGCTTTCATATGTCCCATTTCATTTCTGTTTTGTTGTGTTAAATTTTACCCCCTTTAAAATAAATAAAAAAAGAAAAAGAAAAAAATTCTTAACTCTGTTTTCCTTTGTTTAATAGTGAAACATCTTTTAAGATCCAGCTACCTAGTAGACCTTGTCCTAGTGTTATGGAGTTAGAGTTGAATATGATTTCCTTTTTGTCCTTGAGATGTCACAATTTAATGAGGGAGACAAAATGAAAAGAGATCCATTACATATAGTGACCTCTGTGTACCATTAGGTTTTAACAGAGTACACCTGTACCCAAATCCCCTTTTAGTTATAGACCATTACTATCTTGGGAGACCATGTGCTGGCTGAATAATTAAGGGAGCCAACTGAGAGAATGTACATGATCATGCTCAGAATTTCCTGAGAGACCCTAGTTTCTTGAGTTTTATTTATAAGCACAAATTCAGCCCTTTGAGTCCTGGATGTGCTTTGGTTCTGTCCATGTGACTTTATATGAAGTGGCTCTCTGGTCTTCTGTTACTCATAAAAACAGTATGCCGATGGTAGAGCACTCATCCTTTTTTTCCTAAGGGACTTGGCTCCATATTCCTGGTGACATAATTTAAAACAAACAAAAAAGTCTCCCAATTTGATAGCAACAGGTTATTGAATCATAGGAATAAATATTTAAAAGCCGACAGCAGCAAACTTCATCGAGCACTTAGTTTGTGCCAGGCAGCATGCCCTCCTTTTGTTTGTTCATCCTCTTCTTAGGGCAACCCTGGTGTTTTAGTTACTTTTTACTTGTCGCTTAGACAAAAGACCTGATGCCCAAAGTTGGGAAAGGAAAGGTTTATTTCTTACAGTTTTTGGAGGTTTCAGTCCATACTCAGTTGGCTCCAAGGCAGGGTGGCATGGCGGGGCCACAGTTCATGGTGGCTGCAAACAGCAAGGTGGAAACCAGCAAGATAGAGACACACACCTTCTTCCTGCCATTACATTATATGCTGGCTCCTCCACCCCCAGGTGGGTGTAGCACTGACACCATCAATCCAAGCCCTAGACAATGAACCAATCACAAATGTACAAGGCACATACATGAGGCCTGGGGGCCACTGACATAAACCATGACATTCCACCCCTGGCCGCCAAAGACTTATGCATATCCTTTATACAAAGGACATTTAGTCCATCTCCAAGAGTTGCCAAAGTCGTAACATTTTCAGCATTGCTGAGAAGTCCAAGTCCCAAGTCTCCACCTATATCTATGGCAAACTCTTAACTGTAACCCCCTGTGCAATTGAAACAAGGTTAAACATTTCTGAAATGCAAAGGTACAAGATAAACATGACCATTCCAAAAGTTACAAACGGGAGTATAAAGCATTGAAAACAAAGAAATGCTCAGCATTTGAAGCAATCTGGTTGCAAGCTCCAAAAGGCTTACGTGATTCCACCCCCATGGTACTTTGGGGGATTTCAGCTCCCATAGCTTCTCTCTTAAACCCTCTCTGCTTGCTTTTTGCAGCTTTCCTTGGATGATCCATGTTTCTGGCTTTTCCAAACTTCTGGGGTCACCCACCTGGGGGTGGAGGAGCCAGCATACAATGTAATGGCAGGAAGAAGGTGTGTCTCTCTATGCACCTTTGGCTTCACCCTTACATCTTTACATATTGCCCTCTCAAGGCCACACTGCTTCGCCTCCCAGGCCCTTGGCAATTGAGGTGGAAGCCGTCTTACCCTCAGAATTTGTGCATTTTCCTTGCACCTAAAATCAGCACCGTGTGGATGCCACCAAGGTTGCTGCCAGCTGGAGTAGTAGCCAGGCTTTTCTGTCTCTCGGCTGTAGGGGTCCAGTGCCTGGATCGCTGGGCTCCTCATGTGAGGAAAAGCTTCTCTGTGTTGCCACCATTCTGGAACCTCAGGTGGCTACTGCCATTCTGGAACCCCATGTGACTTCTGTGGCCATTTTGGAGCATGGTGCTCTAAAGCTTTCTCCTCCGAGCAAATTCTTTCACTTTTGCAGTTTTGAGGCTGCAAAGGATGGAGACCCATTGCTTCCTGGGATGCCCCCTGGCCATCTTTCTTATGTCTCTGTTCCTTCTCAGCAATCAGGTCCCAGTTCTATCTTTACTGGAGTTTTCCTTCTGGCCAAACTCACAGCATTTTAAATTATTCTGCTGGGCTCTGTGCTCTTGATTTGCAATATATTGCCCTCTCAAGGCCACACTGCTTAGCCTCCCAGGCCCTTGGCAATTGAGGTGGAAGCTGTCTTACCCTCAGAATTTGTGCATTTTCCTTGCACCTAAAATCATGCCACAGCCTCAACATTTGACTGCCTTGAAATTTCCTTTGCCAGATTATTCAGTCCATTGCCCTTAATCTCAGTCTCAGGCAAAGACTCTGGGCATGAGCAAAATGCAGACAAACTTTCTGCCAAGCCATAACATGCATCATGGGGAATTGTTCCCAGCAGAAACCTCCCAAGCCTGGTCTTTACTATCAGGCTTTCTATCAGCCTTCTGGTCTCCTGAGCTCTGACCAGAATCTCCTCTACAGAACAGCCTAAGCTGCTCCAGCTCTATGCATCCAGGCGACATGTCTGAACCTTTCCAAACTCTGCCCACAAGCCATTTCCAAAGCCTCTTTAAAAACATGGTCAGGTATAGTCACAGCAATGACCCCACTCCTCGGTACCAAATTCTGTCTTAGTTACTTTTTACTTGTCGCTTAGACAAAATACCTGATGCCCAAAGTTGGGAAAGAAAAGGTTTATTTTTTACAGTTTTTGGAGGTTTCAGTTCATACTCAGTTGGCTCCAAGGCAGGCTGGTGGTTGAGTCACAGTTCATGGCTGCCAACAGCAAGGTTGGAACTGTCAAGAGAGAGAGACACACCTTCTTCCTGCCATTACATTGTATGCTGGCTCCACCCCTAGGCGGGTGTAGCACTGATATCATCAATCCAAGCAATAGAGAATGAACCCATCACAAATGCACAATGCAAATGCATGAGGCTTGGGGGGGCCACCAACATAAACCATGACACCTGGGCAGCAGGTGATTTTTGTTGCCTCAATGAGGACATCAGGGAGGATACTGATGTGTGGTCACTATAGAACTTGTAGTTTCCTCTCCCCTCGTTCCATGCTATCTCAGGAGAAGGAATTTTGTTACAGAACAAAAGCACACATGCAAAAAAAATTGGAAATTTTAACATGTTTTCTGGTAGTTGTAGAAATAAATGAAGACCACCCAAATGAGAATGACCAATGGCTGCTTATTCAGAGCTGGCTGTGTGTAGTGAGGGAGTTAGCCACCACTGACTATTGCATTTGACAGAAATTCAAAGGAAAGCAGAAAAATAGGGAAACTTTACAGAGGAAAGAAAGAAGGGAAGGCTTTGAGTATGCATTGTCTGGAGGCTGTTTGCAAGGGGAGCTGCAGGTGGTCAGTAGAGGCACAGCGTCCTTTATGATTAATGGTGCACTTTTGGCTTTCTGTGCTGGTCCTAAATAGTAAGTGGGAGCAGAAATGAGGAAAGCTGTCCGTTAGTTCAAGTGATGATATTTTTGGACTGGTTGTTGTGGGGATTATTGTTTAGTTTAAACTGAACGGGTTATTGTTGCAGTGGGTTGGCTGCCTGGGCCTGTTGCTGCAGGTTGTGGATCATGGCTATATTTGTATATGTGGTCTGAACATAGCACATATATTTATTCAGTGTCTCATAGTAGCTGTGTAAGAGTGGGTATTCATTCCTTGCTACATACCTGGTTGTGTGATACACACACACACACACACACACACACACACACTATTGCTAATAATATCCACAGGATGCTGAAGCTGCTGCTCCTGTTTGAGCACCAATGTTCTGAGACTAAGATAAAATAAATATTCAAGAAATATTCTCTTCTACTCTTCCCTTTCTAAAAGTGACTTTATAGACTGATTTGGTTTCTTAATTTTTAGTCTTCTGAATAATCTGTTTAGACCTAACTTTTACTAATATTTAATGGTGACTCCATTCTGTATCCATCTTGATGTGGCCTTCTCTTTGTGTCTTCTGTTCTGTCTCTTACCAAGTCAGTTGTCTTTTTATGTAAGGGCCAGCTAGATAATACAGGATGACCTCATCTTGAAATTATTGACTAACTTAGTTACATCTGCAAAGATCCTTTATCCAAATAAGGTCATGTAAGTTACAGGAGTTAGGACATGTTCCATCTTTCTGGGAGCCCTTCAACCCAGTCCAAGTACAGTGCTCAGTCCCCTGCTTTAAAAAATTAATTCATGGTAACAATTCTTCTTTGATCTTATTTCCTACAGCTAACCCCAGTTTGCTGGATTTCTGGCATGCTGCCTTCTGGCTGGTTCTCAAATACTGTGCACAGACCCTTTGCACTGTTGCCAGTGCTTTAGACTTTTCTCCAGTTGCTGTGAGTTTTGTCCCAATCAGTTCATTTGGGTCTGCTCAGTGTCATTTTATTAGAGGAGGCCTTTTGTATCCTCTCTCAAATATCAAATCTCTATCATTCTTCATCCCTTGTTCTGCTTTATTTTTCTTCTAAGCATTTATCACTATATGAAACATTGTATAATTTGTCTCTTTGTCTTCATGAACTTGATTTGTGCCTCCATTGTGACGAAGAACAACTAAAGAACTTCATGACCACTCAACCAATCCTACAAAGAGTACTGACAGACATTCTAGAAAGAGATAAAAGTGACCACATTTCCAAGAACAACAGAAAGAAACCAACAACCAATAAGCAGGACTAGGAATTAAACAGGGGGAAAACTTAGGGAACCAATAGCAGAAAGATAGCATAGAAAGATAAGCCAGTACATATCAGACATATCAGTTATAACCAGTATCATAAATTGCCTCAATTCACCAATCAAAAGAAACAGACTAGTAGAGTGGATCAAGAAACAAAATCCAACAGTGTGTTGCATACAAGAAAAACATTTAACTCAAAAGGAAATTCATAAACTGAAAGTCAAAAGATGGAACATCCAGAAAAAAGCAGGGATAGCTATTCTGTTTGCAGACAATGTGAACTTCAAACGAAGAATGATCAAAAGAGATGACGGTCACTACATACTTAGGGGAAAACTTCAAGAGGAAGAGGTAATCATAAATATATGTGAACCAAATATGGAGCACTTGACTAAGACAAATATTAATAGACATGAAAAATGAAATAAGCAATGATACAATTATAATGGGGGATTTAACCACCCCATTGTCACAAAGAGACATGTCAACGAGACAAAAAATCAGCAAAGAAATAACAGAACTGAATCAAACTTGTGAACAAATGGACTTAGTATGTGTGTACCGAGTGTTCTACCGAACAGCATCAGAATACACATTCTTCTCAGCTGCACGTGGGACGTTCTCAAAATAGACCATATAATAACCCATAGATCATGCTTAAGTAAATACAAAGGATTGAAATTATCCCATGCATATTATCTGAACATGGTGCACTGAAATTGGAAATTAATGACAAAAGAAATTGCAGAAGTTCCATAAACACGTGGAAATTAAATAGCACCCTACTGAATAACCAATGGGTCACAGAGGAAATTAAAAAAGAAATTAAACAATGTGTACAATCAAATGAAAATGCAAACACAACATATTAACAGCAAAAGACAAAAATCACATGATTATCTCAATAGACACAATGTGGGATGTAATGAATACAGTCCCCAGAGGAAAATTTATAGCAGTGAATTTTCAAATCAGAAAAACAGAACAAGCACAAATAAACAACCTAATGCTGCACCTCAAACTTCTAGAAAGAGAAAAACAAGTCATACCCAAAGCCCAAAGAAGAGAGGGAATTATAAAGATCAGAGCAGAAATTAATACAATTGAGACTAAAAAAATAAATACAAAGCATTACTGAGTCAAAAAGTTGGTTCTTTGAAAGAATAAATAAAGTAGATAAACTCCTAGCCAACTTTATCAAAAAAGAAATGAAAAAACTCAAATTCATGCAATAAAGAATGAAAAGGGTGAAATCACTACAGATCCTGTGGAAATACTGAAGATCATCAATACCTACTTTGAAACCTTTACTCTCATAGGATTGAAAACACAGAAATGGACAGATTTCTAGAAACATGAATTACCAAAGCTGGATCAAGAAGATGTACAACTTCTGAACAACCCAGTATCAGTTAATGAAATTGAAAACATAATTAAAAACTAACCACGACCAACAACAAAACAACAAATCCCAGGTCCTCATGAATTCACAGTTGAATTCTGCAAGAAATTTAGAGATGATTTAATATCAGTATTCCTCAAACTCTTTAATGAAATTGAAAGGAAAGCAGTTCCCTCTGATTCATTCTGGGAGGCAAATATTATCCTGATACCAAAACCAGAGAAAGACCCAACCAAAAAAGAAAATTACAGGCCAACCTCTCTAATGAACACAGTTGCAAAAATCCTCAATAAAATACTAGCAAACTGAATGCAGAAAATCATCAAGAAGATTATACCCTATGACCAAATGGTATTCATTCTAGGAATGCAGAGATGATTCAACATACGCAAATCAATAAATGTAATACACCATATTAACAGCAAAAGACAAAAATCACATGATTACCTCAATAGATGCACAAAAAGCTTTTGATAAAGTCCAACACTTATTCATGGTGAAAACTCTAGAAAAAATTGGAATAGATGGTCTTTACCTCAATTTGGTAAAAGCCATGTATGACAAACCAACAGTCAGCATCATACTAAATGGTCAAAAACTGAAAACTTTACTCTAAAATCAGGAAAAAGACAAGGTTGTCCACTATCACCACCCCTATTCAATATAGTTCTGGAAACATTAGCCAGAACCATTAGACAAGAGAGACAAATAAAAGGAATAAAGATAGGAAAGGAAGAAGTTAAATTACCATTATTTGCAGATGACATGATACTGTATATAGAGGACCCCCAAAACAGGCTTCTAGACCTAATAAGCAAATTCAGCAGCATAGGTGCCGGGTGCATGGGTACAAAGTTAGTACTCAAAAGTAAATAGCATTCCTGTACACTAACAACAAAGTCACTGAGAGAGAAGTTAAGGAAACCACACTCTTCACAGTAACATCCAAAAAGAAAATACTAGGAATCAATCTAACAAAGGAAGTAAAAGATTTATACATTGAAAATTACAGAACTCTGAAAAAAGAAATTGAAGAGGAATTCAGAAAATGGAAAGATATCCCTTGCTCATGCATAGGAAGAACCAACATTGTGAAAATGGCTATATTTCCAAAATTGTTACACAGATTTAACGCAATCCTAATCAAAATACCATTAGCATACCTCACAGATCTGGAGAAAACATTCCTAAAATTCATTTGGAACCAGAAGAGACCCAGAATAGCAAAGGCAATCCTGGACAACAAAGGCAAGGCTGGAGGCATCACAATCCCAGATTTGAAATTATACTACAAAGCTACTGCAATAAAATCACCATGGCACTGGCAAATAAACAGACCTGAGGATCAGTGAAACAAAACAGATACACCCACAACTACAAACACACTCAGCCGCCTTATCTTTGACAAAAGGGCCAACCATGTTCACTGGAAGAAAGACAGCCTTTTTAATAAGTGGTGTTGGAGAAACTGGCTTTTTACATACTGAAGATTTACACTAAACCCATGCCTATCACCATGCACTAAACTGAAGTCAAAGTGGATCAAAGATCTAAATATTAAGACAGAAACACTAAACCTACTGGAAGACAAAGTAGGTAGAAATCTTGAGGATGGGATAGGCCAAGAGTTCATGAATAAATATTTGAAAGAATAAACAATTGGAATGTTTTTCTCTCTCTCTCTTTGGTACCGGTGATCAAAGTCATGACCTTGTGCTTGCCAGGCAGGCCCTTGTGCTGCTCAGCTGAATCCCTGGCCCCTGAAATCTCATCTTATTAAAAAGATTTTGCAGATCGAAAGAAATCACTAACAGAGTGAAATGAAAACCCACAGATTGGGAAAAGATTTTTGCCAACTGTCCCTCACACAAAGGAGGTTTATCTAGAATGTATAAAGAATTGGAAAAACAACAGGCCCTCAAATTTAAAAACCCAATCCAAAAATGGGTATCTGAGATGAATACACACTTCCCAGATAAAATACAAATGGCAAATAAAGATATGAAAAATGTTCAACATCATGGGTCATTAGAGAAATGCAAATTAAAACAACACTCCAGAAACAATGGCTAATATCAAGAAATTAATCAACGAGCCCCAGGGTTTTGCTCAGCAGCTCAAGCACTTGCCTTGAACTCAGTTTAATCCCTGTTACCAAGACAAACAAACAAACAAACAACCCAGAATTTAAATAATAACAAATGCTGGCTGGGTGTTGAGGAGTAAGGAGCACTTCTCCATTGTTGGTAGGAGTGTAGATTGGTACAACCACTGTGGAAATCAGTCCTGGAGATTCCTCAAAAAACTAGAATTAGAGAGGTTCCATTCGACCTGCTATTCCCTTTCTGGGTATTTTCTCAGCAGAATTGAAAACATCCTACTGCAGCAATTTATGTGCACCCATGTTTATAGCAGCACGGTTTGTAATAGCTAAATCTTGGAAACAACCCAAATGCCTGTCAACTGAGGAATGAATAAATAAGATGTGGTATATTATATAAAGGACTGCTACTCAGCCATAAGGAACAATAAACTCAAGGCTTTTATAGTAAATGCATGCAACTAGAAGCTATACTTATAAATGAAGTAAATCAGTCTTGCATGTGTAAACACCATATTGTCTCTCTAGTGTAAAAAACTAAAAGAGTAAATGAAATCCAAAAGTTACAATAGATACAGTAAAAGGGAAATAAACTGCTCAAAGTGAAATTGTTTGATTAATCTTCCATGCCTGTATCTGGTAGCCTGAGCAATTACTTTTAGGATAGTAATGTGCAATATAACAACCATATTAAATTACTATCATCTTGTTTTGAAATCCTGTATTGTCATTTTTTTTGGTTGTTGTCATTTTGCTTTTATTGATTTTTTGTTTGTCTACACCTTGATTTTTCTGTTTTTTTCTCTTTAAATAATTTGTTTTTCAGTAGTTGGAGAAATTTTAACATAGACTGTATACTAAATAATATATATTATAGGTTATATAAGCAGTTATGTTATTCTTAGGAATAACTGATTAAGTTTTTTGTGGTGTTTAAATTTCTGCAACTTTCAAATGGTTGAACAAAAGAACATACATTTATCTGTGTGTAGAGAGATGAAGCAGACATGGCAAATTGTTAACAAATGTTCCTTTGTGGGGAGGGTATGTTAGTGATTATTTGACTCCCCCTTAGCTTTTCTGTTTGGTAAACAATGCTCTTAAAAAACTAGATGTGAAACAGAAGGGCTCAATAATCCAAGTAATGATTACATGGCAGTTAATTCTCTAGAGATGAGGCTGCCTTGTACTGTGAAAGGGTGTTGAATGAAGAATTGACTGGGCAGAGTGCTGACCTGTCCCCTGTGATTTATGATGTATGTGTGTCCTCCTAGCTCTCCTTATGTGGGTACTTCTGTAGACTATAAGGTTGAAAAAAGAAATATTGGAAAGACAATCATGCTTTGTATTGAGATAATCAATCTTAAAAGACAGATGGAACATTTTCAGGTATGTGGTCTGTGAGACTGTCTGCCTGTCTGTCTCTCTCTGCCCTCCTCCTCATATATGTGAGAGAAACTTCTGGAAGTTAGTTTTTTTTTTCATATATCAATTTTTTTAAATATTTTCATTTTGTTGTAAACTTGAAAATTTCCTCTAAATTTGGCTCTAAACCAAAAATTATTGTCTTGAAGAAACAAAGTGTTAAAATATTGATTCACAAGTATTGTTTTCTCATTCTGCATTTTTTAACTCAATATGAAGAAAGTGAATGAGATCAAAACAGTCTGGTGACAATTTCTAATTCTTCTGTTTAATGACTTACCCAGTTTCCCAGAACAAAGCAAAATGTCACAGAGTTTACTAAAATTTAGTTCACAAGGGGAATGTGATGAAAAAGCATTTAACATTTTAATAAAATTTTCATATATTGTACTTGATTGCTTTTAGAAAACTACATGGGTTAATAACAAAACTTGTACTTGATGTGATGAAATTAGCCAGGATGTTATTTTTAAATGACTGTTATTACAGTAATAGAAATTTAAGTGTGCAGTGGCATCAGATGCCTCAACTTACAGAAGTTTATAAAATTATCTCCATATGGTAGAAATCTAAATTATAGATGTGTTGGATTTTTTATTTGAAATCTTTTTATTAGTATATGTTTGTGGTACAGTTCTCAGATGAAGAAATACAAATGGCAAATAAATACATGAAAAAATTTTCAGCATCATTAGTCATTAGAGAAATGCAAATTAAAACCACACTGAGATTCCATCTCACTCCAGAAGGAATGGCCAGGATAAAGAAAACTACCGACAACAAATGCTGGAGAGACTGCAGGGAAAAAGGAATTCTTCTGCACTGTTGGTCGGAGTGTAGACTGGTGCAACCACTGTGGAGGTCAGTCTGGAGATTCCTCAAAAAGCTGGGATTTGACCCAGCTATCCCACTTCTGGGCATCTTCCCAGAAGAACTGAAAATATCATACCACAGTGATATATGTGCACCCATGTTTATAGCAGTACAATTTGTAATAGGCAGATCTTGGAAACAATGGATAAAAAAGTTGTGGTATTTTTATATAATGGAATACTACTCAGCTATAAAGAATGATCACATTGAGATATTTATAGGTAAATGAATGCAACTTGAGACCATACTCATAAGTGAAATAAATCAAACTCACGTGTGTAAATACCATTTAGTCTCCCTAGTGTGAAAAATGGTAAGAGTACATAAGATACAAAAAACTCAGTAATTACAGTGACAGGATAAGAATCTGCTTAAAGGGGAAAAATAATATTTCAGGGAAAATGAGGAAAAACAAAAGGGAAGGCAAAAGAAAAATGTCTAAAATTACATAAACACACTTAGGATAGCTAAGATGATTGTACTATAAATATAAGTTCTTGGAACAAAATAGTTAACGTTCATAGGATTGGAACAATTGTTTGTATTATTGTATAGTGATCTGAGGAACTCTTGAAGATCATTATGTAAAATAGTTATGCTCATACCACCTTGTTTTGAAGGCCTATTTGTTTTGTTTTGTCTTGGTTTGTTTTGTTTTTTCCTCTGCTATAGAAAGGATAGATATACATATAGAGACTCGTGCATGCATAGAAAAGTTTGAGAATCGATAATATAATGCACGACGAAATGAACAGCTACTTTGAAGAAAAAGAGACACTAAGGTACCCAGTGCTGATTCCGTAGCATCATGATGTGAAATCCAGTAATACTATTAGTCTTTGTTCAGAATGATTTTAGTCTGTTTTGTTTCGTTTAATTTCAACATACATGAAGGTATGGGCAGCTATTTTGAAGAGAATGAGAGACATTATGGCAGCCATTGTTGACTTCCTTATTGTCTGGTCTTGAAGATCTAAAATGGCTTCATCATCCTGTTCTGATCAGCTCTATACTATTTTGTTTTGTATGAATTCATTATATGTGCAGATATGGACAACCATTTGGAAGAAAACGAGACAATATGATAGACAGTGAAGATCTCCGGTTGTCTTGCTTTGAAATCTGTATCTTTTACATTGTTATCTTATGATCTGTTTTGTTCTGTTTAATTTTACCCTCTTAAAAAAAAGAATAGTATATGTTTGTGGTAGATACCATTTACATTTCTTGTGATGAGTTGTTAATATGTACATAACACATCTTAATTCTTTTTGCAATCAACTTTGAAGTTTTAGAAATGAAATCTCTCATAGAGCTCTGTTGCAAGCTTTAAGAGGTAGCCTGAATGGCTTTGGAAAAACAGCACCTCTGATATCTCTAATGTGAAGGAACTGTTTACCAAAGATTAGTATATCTTCCCTCCAAGATTGCCAAGTTTATTGAATGGTATAGCCAAATTTATTGAATAGTACAGTCAAATTTATTGAAAGGTATTTCTGACCTTTGAGAAATTATGTTGTTTATATATAGTAATGTATCACACCTCTTCTTATTAAATAGAATTACTTCTAAAGTTATTTTTAGGACAAGTGAGATGACGTATTACATAATGGGTGTGGCATTTGGGTGCCTTATATCTGTTTACTTGCTATTTTTGCTGCGTAATACCTTCTTTGTATACCTGCTGTTGCTGCATGTAGTGATATGTTCTCTGTGTTAGTCAAGTTTCTAAAGAAGAATGATTTTGTTTAGGCTCCTAGTTTTGGAGATTTCAGTCTGTGGTGTGTTGGCTCTGCTGCCGTTAAGCTGCTCACCTCATGGAATTGGGAAGCAGGGTTGAGGGGCTGCGATCTCAGTGTCCTCTTGAAGGTCACAGCACCAGTGACTTAGCTTTCTCCTCATGGTCACACCACCTCCCAACAGTGTCCAGACCGGTGACTAAGACAATAGCATATGAGCATTTGGGGGTAATTTTTGATCTAAACAGTAACGTTTTCTTTCATAATTTGGACTTCCACAAAAGGAATGGAAGATTATAGAGTATCCTCTTTACTATTTTAGTACTTCATCTTTATTTTTAGAGGCAATTGATATATTTACATCTTTGGTTTTCTAACTTACGTTGGCAGATGGGAAGGCAAAGATTAAAAGCAAACTTAGTAAGGCTTTGAAAGTATGCAATGGAATTAACTGCTTGTGCATGAACTTGATCTATGGGACAGTGCACTGGCTATGCATTCCTATGTTGTTCAGTCTTTGCAGTTGGCTAGCGGTGCTTATTCTTTATGAGACATTGTTAATTCTTTCCTTTTCAAGGGTTTTTTTTTTTTTTTTGGAATGTTTACTCAAAGGCCAACTTTAAGACCATTTTAGAAGTGAGAATATTTGTAGATTTAATTGTAGGTAATTCAGACAAATTAATTCTTTTCTGTTCCATATTCTCTCTGAAATGTGGCTGGAAGCGCCCTCTATACTTGCACAGATTAAATTTCTGATCTCTTAGTTTGCAAAAGATTCTGTCTTGACATCTGTGGGGTTTTTTAAATTTAATCTTTTCAAGTTCATTTTCTTTGTTAACTGTGTTGCATGCTATTAGCCTATGGATACCTGAAACATAGTTTGCAAATTAGATAAAGATTTGAAAATGGCTTTAAAAAGATAGCAGGGTTTTTTTTTTGTGTGTGTGGTACCAGGGATCAAACTCATAGCCTTGCACTTGCCAGGCAGATGCTTACACCACTGAGCTAAATCCCCAGCCCAAGATAGCAGATTTTTTAAAAAAATAAACAGATTGCTTTTACTGTTGCTTTTCATTTTGAAACTGAGTCTCACTGTGTTGCCCAGGCTGGTCTCAAACTCTTGGGCTTAAGAGGTCCTACTGCCTCAGTCTCCCTAGTAGCCACAACTATTATAGGCATGTGTTTCCACGTTTTGCTCAAAAAAGCAGAATTTTATTGGTAGTGTTTATCCATTGGGTTAGTAATAAGGTGGAAATACTTGTATGTTCTGCCATAACTGGTACTCTAATTTGAATTACATTCATGAAAGGCAGTTTTTAGGGACATAGGACAGACCTCTAATTGAAAATACTAATGTCTCCATTTTGTTTCAGTTGACTTGGTGCCTCTAGCCAACCTTTACTTCTTCATAGCCTAAATTGTTGGCAAAACTAAATGAAAACAAACCAAACCAAACCAAACCAAACCAAAACAAAACAAAAACACACCAAAAAACCAAACATAAAAACCAGGCAGTGGCCTCCTCTTAAAGTATATCTTCCTTCCTAATATTGTGAATGCTCTTACCCCATTAGCTTTTATTGGATGCTTATTACATGTTAGGGTTTATGCTAAGTGCCTTACTTGTCTGTTCCTCACAACAATTCAGAACAATTCAGTGAAATATGAACCACCAATACCACCACCACCACCACCACCTCACTTGTGTTTTAAAGATGAGGAGCAAACTTACTCAGAGCTACATGGCTAGTAGTTAAGTGGTTTGACCCCAGACATTCTGATT
>PVJX010009369.1:0-61330 GCA_004027295.1 Dolichotis patagonum | reverse complement strand
ATTACCAACTTCCATGGCTACCAGTGTGGCACAGAGCTCAGGCTGGTGGGCACAGCAGACCCTGTCCCAGCTTGGGAAGCAGGTCCCCCGGGAGAGGAGAAGGTGCTGCTGGCTCCTACCCCACATAGATGCCGCTGATCAAAATGTAGACACCTTGCCGTGAATCCCCTTCAGAATACTCCTTTCCTTCACTTTGAACACGCTGATGCCGCTGTTCTCACCACTTTCTGCAGCAGTTCTGGGAGTCTTGTTTTGTAAGTGTCTGTAGTTGCACTGTCGTGGCTGCCTCCATGTCCTGCATTGATCCAAAATATTTCCCTTTCGTGGTCATTTTGACTTCGGGAGAGTCAGAGGTCACACAGTGCCAGATCCTCTGAATAAGGTGGGTGGAGACGCACTGTTTTATTTGACGAAATTGCCATAAAAGGTTGATCAAGAGGGGGTATTCATAAAATATGGTGTTTACACTTAAAATTTTGTTATATTAAAAGACATATTGGACTTCGGTTTAGGTCTTTGGTGTCTCATTCCTTCCCTGGCTGTGGCATCCAGCTGTCTTGCTCCTCGAGAGGTGAGCTTTGGGCAGCAATGAAACCTGTTTCCCTGAAGTCCCACCATAGCCCTGTCTCCCACTGCCACATCTGGGGGCCCTGTCAACCTCACCCCAGCTCTGGGAGGTCTGAGGGGCAGTGCTCCCACCCCAGTTAGGCCGCCTCTGAGAGCTGGGGAGGGCCAGTGCCATCACTGGTGAGAAAGGTCCCTTCGTGCCCAGGGCTCCTGGCCTGGCAGCTGGAGAGCCCCGAGGTCTGGAATTTCCTGTGTTTAGGGGCTCAGCTGGGCAGGGGGGAAGGTATGAGCCTGTTACCTCCAGAATTCATAGCCCAGCAGCCAGCTGACCCCACTGACATCCACAAGATAAAGGGGCATCAAAACCTCAATCAGGCCACAGTTTAAAGAAACAAGACTATGGGTCTGTGCCCAGGGAGGTGACTGTCTTTATCCATCTGGCCTTTGGGACAAGCCCTGGGTCTTCTAGACTAGGCACACCATGGCCAGTACCACTGGGTCTTTCAGGCACACACCCCTCAACTTGTCCTGACAGCTTTCTTATGCCCGTCAGGCTTCAAGGTGGGCCCCAGTCTGAGTGTCAATCTCACGGGAGTATAGGGGGCCTGGAAGGCCCATCCCCGGAGGCTGGCCTGAAGCCTCCTGCCTGGGAAGGGATTACCTGTATTCCTGAGACCTGCCTGTCCCAGCGGCTGGGACAGCTTCAGGTCACATGGGTTAGCGGAGACACCCCACATATCCCCAGGGTATGTCAGTCTTCTCCAGGCTTTTTGATGAAAAACCACTCTAAGAAACACATCTCAAACCATGATCCAGTGTGCACATCACTTGCCTGGGTGATGGGCCCTGGGCTTTCCTGCCCCAGCCTGTCTATCCTGTCCTGTCCCAGTCTATCTTAGGTTTGGCCCATTTGAGCTGCTGTTACAAAAGTGCCATGGAGCGAGTGGTACAGTTCCAGAGGCTGGAAGACCAGCCCAGGACCAAGGTGTTGGGGGTTTGGTGTCTGATTAGGGCTGTGCTCTGCTCCATGGGTGGTACCTCTCGCTGTGTTCCAGAGGCTGAATGCACCAGCGGGCTCCTGCAGGCTTCCTATCTATGGAAGGCACCGAGCCCTTTCATGAGGACACAGCCCCATGGCCCATTCACTTCCCACAGACCCCAGCACCTTGGGGTTCTGGTTTCAGCATAGAATGTGGGGGATGCAAGCACTCAGACCACCCAGTCCTAATCTAATCTTTGATAATCCATCCCATCCTGGTCTGTATCATTTTTTCAAGTTGCAGGCTGCAACCCACTGCACTGATTTACGCTCCACAAGTGGGTCTGAATCCTAAATTCTAGAAGGTGCTCTTGTGGGATGTTCCTGGAGAACCGTGGTTGTCGGTCATGGGTTCTTAGTGCCTATTTGCCGTGATTGTCAAGGGTCAGTGTTGCATCACTGTGTGTGCCCCATGGCTATGTGGGGACAGATAGAGAGAAAAGAAAACAAGGGCTCCCAAGAATCTGGCTGCTCGGAACCCTGATTCCGCTGAGAGGAGCACAAGACCAAGTCCTGGGGTCTCTTGTCCTGGCGATGGCCCATGCCCTGGGGTCCTGGGGCTGGGTGGTCATGGAGACCTCAGCTGGGCAGCATGTGTGCCTGCAAGTGTGCCAGGCCAGCTCAGGCAGGGTCAGGAGAGCAGGTAGGAGAGATGGAGCTCATTCGGGAAAGAGCAGACCCAATTTTGGAAGGGCTACCCTGTCTGTAGGCAGGGGCGAATTCCCAGTTCTGGCTGCCTCCCCAGAAGTCCTGTTTACATCTGGGTTCCCCTAGGGGCTTCCACTGTGGGCAGGCACCGCCCCTCCTGCTTTTTAAGGCTTTTCTTTGGGAAGGAGAGCAGGAAGGCCAGTGTCTTCCATCTTCCCTTTTATAGCTCCATGAAGTCTAGAGAATGGCATTGGCACATGACTTTTTAATGTCATGCTGCGTGCTGGTGTGGGATCTTGTTTGTGAAACTGGTTGGTTTGTTTTTTTTTTTTTTTTTTTTTGTCTTTTTGAGACAAGGTCTCACTATGCAGTTCAGACTGCCTGGAGTTTACTTGGTAGCCCAGGCTGGTCTTGAATTTGGAATGATTCTCCTGCCTCAACCTCCCCAGTGCTGGAATTACAGGCATGGGCCACCACACTCAGTTGAGGTTGCTATTTTGTGTGACCACAGTGTTTGGTAAACATTTAGATCAAGAAGAAGAAAAAGAACCCTCCCAGTGAATATTGTAGTTCCCAGTGGAGTCAAAAGAGCTTAAGTAAAGGAAATTTCAAATTGCCTTGCTACTACTGAATTATTTCAAGATGCCTCATTCTTGCTGACTTTTTTTGAAGGAGGTAAAATTAAACACAACAAAACAGAACAAAATGGGACATAAGAAAGCATAAATTTCAAAGCTAGATAACCAGAGATCTTCACTATCTATTATGTTGTCTCTTGTTTTCTTCCAAATAATTGTCCACATCTTCACCAGAGAGGGGAGTAGTTGCTTGGTTTCTTGGCGTCCCAGGTCCCAGCATGTCTCGGGTCTCAGGAGGCGCTGGTGTCTCCCTCCCTGGGCCACGGAAGCCTGCCACGCTCACAGCTGCTCACCAGGGAGGGGAGTAGTTGCTTCTAAAATTTATCCTTTAATAAGCCATTTCTTTCTGATGAATTGACCATTACATTTCCAAAGTTCTGAAATGGCCAACAGGCCACAGAAAGAATTCTCTTTAGGCTCCTGTTTAACTTAAACTTCCCAAAATGCAACAAGGACAGAAAAAGAGACTTCTATATTCCTAAGCCAACCAGAGGAGCATGCAGAGATTATTGCTTATATAGCAGCAGCAGGTCTGTGATTGGTCAAAATTCAAGCCTGCTAATTGGCCCGAATTTGGAGCTTGCAGCTAGACCCAAATTCAAGTTTAAGCCTTCTGATCCAAGCTTACTGACTGGCCTCTGTTCAACTCTACTGTTTGATTCAGATTCAAGCCTTGAGTTCGGGGTAGATTTCTCTTAGGGTGGGTATAGGTGACATGCAGCTGTCATAGTGGCAGTTCTCAGAATTAGAGATTATTTGATTAATAACTGTCATGTCTCTGGGAAAATGGAGAGGCTAAAATCAGGGAATCTCCATGTCTGGCTGGGTTTATCATGCCTTACTGGGGTTGGGGATGTTAATAATGGACCCAGATCCTTCCCCGGGGCAGGGGACCATTGTATGTCCTATCTGGGCAGCCAGGAAAGCAGCTGTCAAGTAATCTTAAGGGTATTGGAAGAACACTGAGGCAGGGTCCCAGGCCATCCTCATGGGACCAAGGGGAGGGGAATGACAACTGTTGACTAAACCACAGCTCCTCTGGCTACCCGAGGACAAAGCAGGGGAGGCAGGTGCTTCTTATGTCTCATAGCACAGGCCCAGCATTACTCTGTCCAGGAGTTGGCTAGCTTCACGGTGAGGATGGGGGAGTCCTTCTAGGATTCCACAGCCCCAGATGTCAAAAAAGACTGTTTTATCAGAATACAAAGGCACACATAATATAGACCGACATGGGACTTCCCCTTGTGGCCTGGGTTTCACTGTGACATGGCGGCTAGGCCCAAGACCAGGGTCTCAAACAGTGAGCCAGGCAAGAAACACATTCCTTTTATGACCCAAGCCTGGAAGTCACTGTCATACTTTCTTCCGTATTCTGTGGAGAAAGCAGTTAAACAGTTCCTTGCATGTCCAAGGGGAGGGAAAGTAGACCCACATTTCTCCATACCCAGTGCAGGGAGCCCCCATTACGGGGTAAGCAGACTGTGGGGCGAGATGCACACTGCTGCAGCTGTCCCTGGAAACAGCTCTCTGCTGCAAACTCCACTACCCGGAAGCAGCCACTGTTAGAGTTTCTTGCCTATTTTGTTTCTGAGTTTTTATTTTAATTAATTAATTTGTGTTTAATTAATTTTAAATTTAAAAAAATTATACACATTTATCACATATAACAATATTTTGAAATACATATACATTGTGGACTGACTCAATCAAAGTAATAAAGAGAATCATTAACTCACATACTTTTTTGTGGTGAGATTGCATATCTTAAAAAATAATCTTGGACTAGATCCAGTGGCATAAACATGTAATCCCAGAACTCAGGCTGAAGCAGGCTGCTGGGGGTCTGAGGCCACCCTGGGCTACATAGTAAATTCATGTGCCAATCTGGACTACACAGTGAAACCCTATCTCAAAAATCAAATAAAATAAATTTTTATTGAGATGTGATTCACATACTATATACTGTACAATACTAACTAGCATACAATTCAAGGATTTTAATGTATTTTCAAAATTGTGCAGCTAGAAGGACAATTTCAGAACATCTTTATTAACCCCCAAAGAGACACTCTGAATTCCTTGGGCATCACTCTTTCATCCCACATCTTCTGTGCAGCCCCAAGAAACTGCTTAACTGTTTTGTTTCTGTACATATGTGTATTTTAAATCTTGTTTTTTGTTTTGTCTTTTTTGTTTTGTTTAAATCAGTACCAGAGATCAAACTCACAACCACGCGCTTGCAAGGCAGGCGCTTATGCCGCTGAGCTAAATCCCCAGCCCCTGTTTTTATCTTTTTGAGACAGGGTCTCACTATGCAGTTCAGGCTGACCTTGAGCCTAGGCTGGTTTTGACTTTGTAGCCTAGGCTGGTTTTGAACTCACAATGATCCTCTTGTCTCAGCCTCCAAAATGCTAGGATTATAGGTGTGAACCATAAAACCCGGTTTATCCTAAATCTTTATTTGAAAGAAATCACATGATGTTCATCCTTTTGTGTCAGGCTCACTTGGCTCAGCACATTCTCAGGGTCCATCTGTCACAGAGTGTATCAGTACTCTATTACTTTTCCTGGCTGAACACGTTCTATTGTATTTATGTCACATTTTTGTTCATTCATTTGCCATTGCTGGACATCAGTTATTCCTATCTCTTGAATATTGTGAAGAACACTGCTACGAATGCTCCTGGACAAGTTTTGTGTGGAACCTTAGCATCATTTCTCTTGGGATTTGTCTTAGGAGTGGAATTGCTGGATCCCATGGGGATTCTGCTTTCTGCCAAACATCCCCACCACAGTGTGTGAGGTTGTGATTGCTCCACGGCCTCACTGACACTTTGCATGTCTTTTTGAATGGAATTTCAAAGGAAACAAGTAGTCTGTTACTAATTATTGTGAATTTGGATAACACCATGGACTGCTCCTTTCCTTGGTTCCACATCTACAAAGTTGGACACTGGATTAAACTCAAGCTTTCACACTTCTTTTCTTGGAGCCTAGCAAGAAGATCTCTACCTGGACCAAGTTCTTCACCCCAAATTTTAACAAAGGGCCACGTAATAATGTTTGAGGCCTTTGAATGATAAAATCGCACTCTGTTACATAAAAAAAGTTGGACAGTATGGAAACAAAAGCATGAAACTATCCACCCATAAAACTTTATTTACAAGAACAGACAGCACGGCAGATCTGTCTCCTCCCTGGTGGCAGTTTGTCAACTTCTGCCAAAGAGTGGTTCAGAGACAGGCCTGGTCATGTCGGGGGAGACCTCAGAAGGAAAACCGAGGCTCTCCTTCCAGCTCTGGTAGTTGCCGTCTTCAGATGATTGTCATTCATGCGAAGCAGGATTGAAAGATGAGGTGTGATCAAAACACATGGTGTGTGTTTGAAATTAAAAATTATCACAGTAAAAACACATTGGCACGAATTCCCCTCAAAACTCTCCCCACCACTTTGAATACACGTATTCTGTCACTCGTGCCACTTTCTGATGCAGCTCTTTCAAGACTGCTTTGCACTGTTGGATTTGCCTTAATGTCCTGAAGCGAATCAAAAGTTTGCCGTGCACAGTCATTTTGATCTTGGAGAAGAGCTCGAAGTCACACAGTGCCAGATTTGGTGAATAAAGTGCACGAGTGCTCACTGTCATGTTTTCATGAGCCTGCCCTTCCACTGGGTGGCATGTGGCACCAGCATTCACTTTAGTTTTGATTGCACCTTGTAAAGATGCGAAAGAAGACTTCTAGAATTGCTGCAGAAAGTGGCAAGAAAAACAGGATAAGTGTGTTTGAAGTGAGAGAAAGGACTTTGAGAGGGTTTTGTGGCAATATGTCTTTTTCCATAGTAAATGTTTATTTAAACACTGCATTTTTGTATTGCAGTGTATCTTCTGGCTACGGGCTCCCAGCCCAGGATAACAAGGAGGTGGGCATTCATGAGACTCCTGTAAAGAGTCACAGCACTGTTATTTCACTTAAGCCAAGTCTTGGCTCAACTGTCAACAATCTTACTTGTCTGAGCTTGTTTCCTCATTTGAATCAAGAGTAACATGTGCCTCCTAGCATTGGTGTGAGCATTCAAGGCTCTAGTAAAGGGCCTAGCATAGTGTAGGTGGTGTGCCTATGTCTGTCCTAGTAAAGGGCCTAGCATAGTGTAGGTGGTGTGCCTATGTCTGTCCTAGTAAAGGGCCTAGCATAGTGTAGGTGGTGTGCCTATGTCTGTCCCTCTTTCTCCCCACCTCAAATATGATGAGGTCATTACAATAAAAAATTACACCCCGACAGCTGTGAATTCAGCCCCACTGTTGAATTCTGATTTTGCAAGCTGAAGCCATGTGACACTCCAGGTCTAGACCAGCAACTGTGTTAGGGTAAGAAGATGCCCTGGCTGTGAAAAGCAAATAAACTCCAGTCCGAGTATTAAGGACAGGAGTTATTTTTTATTTTTTCAGTACTGGGGATTGAACCCAGGGCTTTCTCACTGAGTTCATCCCCAGCACTCTTTTCTTTTCTATTCTGAGGCAGGGTGTCACTAAATTGTTTGTCCAGCAGAATTTGAATTTGTGATCCTCTTGCCTTAGGCTCCCAAAGTGCTGGGATTACAGGCCTGTGGTCTGTTTAGTTTTTAAAGAAAACAAGTTACAGTGGAGGGCAGAAGAACCAAAGCCTCAGAGCTGACCTGGCCCCCTTTTGCCGCGTTTGGAATCAATGTGTGACTATATGATTTCTTTCAAAGCTCTGACTTCTGAGGAAAAAAAATTCACCATCCTTGTTCCCTTTCAAAGACTTAGATGCTCATAAATAAAGGGGCACCATTCCGTAGCTACCCATGTCTTGCATTCTCTATGCTACTAGAAGATGGGAATGGAGAGATGGGTCAAACCACCTCATAGCCTCCAGCCTACTCCTGTAGCCAGGATTTAAAACCAGCCCCGCCCCTCTATCGAGGTCCCATCCTCAATCCTTGTCCGTGTCCATTGGGCGGCCGGCAGGAGGCGCCAGTGCATACACCAACTTTTTTTAGCCATCAGGCCCCGCCCCCTCTGAGGTCCCGCCCCTCTAGGTGCCGTTTCTGCCTATTGGGCGTCGAACTGCCAGATCACCGTCCTACCTCTCCTAGACCTGCCTTCCACGAGACCCCGCCCCATCGAGGCCCCGCCCCGGCCGTTGCGCGGCCGGCAGGAGGCGCCGCGGCGCGCGCGGATCGCGGGCTCCGGCCCGGGCTAACGGCGGGCGTGGGAGCCGCGCGGGAACGCGGCGACTGCGACCGCTGGCTGCGGCTGGGTGCGCTGGAGGTGAGTGCGGGACGCGCGAGGAAGGGCGGCGGATGTGAGAGTCGCCCGGGCGGGGCTGCTTGGCGGCTGCGGGGTCCCGGGCGCGGAGGAGGCTGCGGGCGGGGGGCCGCGGAGCGCGTGTTCAGGGCCGCGGGATCGCGCGGGGCGTTTTCCCCGCGGTGCACACGGGGAGGGCAAAGGGGCAGGCTTGCTCGGTTGCCATGGAAACCGGCCGACTCTCGGACCCCAAGGGCGGCTCCCGAAGGCCTAAGGTCTGTGGTGGACCAACCCGCAGGACTCTCAGGCTCAATCCCGGGTCCGCCTCCAGCTCAGGGGACTCTCAGACTTCGGTTTCACTGGCTGTCTCGGAGGGGCCTCCGGGCGCGCGACGTCCCGCGCTCTCCCGCCTCCCGCCTGCCCCGTGGCGCGTTTTCCACTCGTGTGCCCGCGACAGGCATTGTTTCCCAGCTATTTCTGTTCCACTTCCAACCTCCCGACAGGGACTGCGTCTCAGGAGACAGATGCTGAGCAGAGCTCTGGCCCTAGGGCGGACTTGTGGACTTGCTCGTGTCCCTGGGGAGCTAGTGGGTGGGGCCTTGGTGGGCTGCAGACCTGCTAGCCCAGCCCCTGTCGCCTGTCAAGTGTTTGGTTAATCTTAATTGCCAAAAAGAATTTGATTACCAGTGCCACCTCTAGTGCATTCCAAAGGGGAGCCAGTCTTTTCAATCCCGCTAGGAGAGTCTTTCCCCTGCAGACCCCAGCAGGCAGGATGACACCTGATTGAATTGTGTTTGCATGCAGAGCTTGGTTCAGGTTGCAGCTGCAAAGTTAGGATTTAGGGAAGAGGGACATAAAGCACAGTGTGCGAGGTTTCCCATCCCCTTTCCTGCTGCTGGAATGATAATGGGTTCCACATTGTCCTGTTGGAACCGGAGCAGTGTCCCTCCACCCATGTCAGCCTGCACCGACCACTCCCTCCCTCTTTGCTGTGACTTGAGCTTGTTTTTCTTCAGAAATGGGACTCTTGAGAGCAGGAGATGAACATCTGTCACAGCAGGTGCCCTGCTCCCTGGCTGTCTGGCCTGGATGGTTCCCCAAAGTGCTTGTGTGACAGAGTGAGAATTGAACAGAAAAGAAAAAGGCAGGTCACACTTCCCAGAAAAACAGATCTGATTACGCAGGACGTGTGCTGTTCCGTAGGGTTTTTCTGCACTTCTCTTGGCTTTTTAAAAACCAAACCCGTCCCATTTGGACAAACAGGTTGTGCTCTGCATTCTGTGATTAAGGAAGAAGGTGATCCTTGTGCAGGTGGCTGTGAGCACTGGCATCCTCTGCTTTAGCCACAGGGAGGATGACCGCAGAGGAAGAAGACTTCCTGAAAACCCCGAAGTAGATAAGGTTGGGAGTTCACAGGGACTTCTTGGGGTGATGGCGTTATTGGGAAGGAATGAGTCACTGCTTCCCACTTACATCGTCTCCCTGCTTTGCGTGGTTTTCCTGATGTTGCTTCAGAATCTGGCACCAGAGGCTGCTGGAAAGGAGGGAGGGGCGCTACTGAAGTTCAAACACCACAGCCCCTCACATGGGAGGGGACCTAGCGGTTATGTATTTGTAATTTTCCACTTGTTTCTTATTAAAGCAAAACTGTAGGAATGTCTGACCTTAGCAAACCTGCATCATTGCTTCTCCACTGTATCCTGGGCCTTTAAACACTCGTGTGACTTTGTGACTTTCCTCCCACTTAGGGATGCTTTCCGCAGCTTTTGGCATTGTGTTTCAGTTTACCTTCAGACTGCATCTCTAGAGACAGAGGCTTCTTGTGCTGTCACCCACTTTGGACCTGCCCTGGGGAACCTCTGTCCATGGAGGTGTGCCCTGAATTTCAGTTAGGCCACATGTCTGTGGAGGGTTGGGTCCCCTTGAGAATGTGTGCTGGCTTCTGAGTAAGGACATGTCCAGAGGCAGGGTTGTACAGCCCTCAGGGATGGTCTAGAGGGCTGACCTGTGGGGCATTAGTCTCTGACACCAGGTTCCCTTTGGGGACAGATCTGAAGCTGCCAGTATATGCAGATGCAGAACTGGCAGTCTGTGATGTAAATGCTTTCTGAAAATGCTTTTGTTGTTACTTAAGTGAGGGATTCCTAAAGGAAAGACACTGCCAGCTCTGGGCTTCTTGGGACTTGACAAGGCAACTTGTCGTGTGTTCCTCCACAGAGGAGAATCTGCAAACCTTATTGACCTCATAAGCAGCTTTTGTGACCAGTAGCTGGAATCTTTGGGACAGCCACTGTTTGAAAGCAGATTCAGTTCTGCAGAAAGCCAGTATGAGATGAAAGGCTTTGCAGTGATACATCCTAAGCAGTAGATTGTAGGGACAGAGGACCTGTTATCGGATGGGGCAGGCATTACTGTTGGGAACCCAGGCTTCCATTCATGAAGTTTTGGAGGAGCCAGGGTCTTCCCAGAATGCTTGGCAGTGGCAGGCATGTGGCTGTGAGAACAGAATGGTGATCAATGGTTGGCTTCATTCATGAGTGGCTTGGTAGCAGTGAGAGGCCCAGAGACAGGGCTGCAGTGGGCAGCAAGAAGATACCTGAGTCATGGTATCAGCCATAGAGGTCTGGACAATCGAGTTTCTGGGTTTACACAGGGTCTTTGTGAGGCTCCCTGGACACTGCATCCCTACGCAGCTACCTGCCTTTCTCAGAACCTTTTCCAGGACCCACAGGACTTAAAGTGAGCTGAGGCTGGAGACATAAATTGATTGCAGTAGAGTTGGCTGGCTAAAGTCACTGTGGCAGTTGCCTGTGCTGCCCCCAGTGGGTCCCGAGCACTCTTTCTAGACCCTTCCAGAATATGAGCTCTTTCCCTGGCTCACTGATCGTCTCTGTGGGGAACATGAGCACAGAAGGGCCTAAGTCACCCAGAGATGTGTGCATAGCTTCTCCCTGTGTCCCTGCCTTCCAGCATAACCTCGAGAATCTGGCCCAGCTCTCAGCTGACCTGCCCTGCTCAAGGGAGACCCACAGATAATCTCCACCTGTAAACCCTGTGGGGTGCTTAGACTACTGGGATTAGGATTCTGCACCATATCAAAGCCTCCCAGGGCCATTTCCTTCCCTCCCAGTGAGACTGCCTCTCCAGGGCTGGATGTGGTGGGTGGAATGCAAGCATTCCAGGCATGCCTCCCATGTCCTCAGTGGCTACAAGGCTCTAGAGCTGTGTCCCAGGGAGGCATCTCCTTCACACTGAGAGCAGCCTTGTCTGCCAGGTCATGAGGAACAGCACTTGCTTGAGCAAACCTGGCTGCAGTTTACCATTTTCCTAGCTCTGTGCATGCGTGTGTGTGTGTATTTGAGACAGAGTCTCACTTTATAGTTCAGGCTGGCCTTGAATTCACTGTGTAACCCAGTCTGGCCTCAAACTCACAGCAGTCCACCTGCCTCCACCTCCTAAGAGCTGGAATTACAGGTGTATATCGTGCCTTGCTCCCCCTTGTTTGTAATGGGTTTGCACTTACAGAGAGCCAAGCTGGGCCCCTACTTGTTTGTCCCTTTTTTTGGCTGTGATGGTGTCAGATGGTAGACTTGCTAGGACACGGCTCCTTCCCTGCTGTGATTCTATAGCCCCTGTCTGTGCTCCTCTGCCAGTCTCAGTTCTCTGTGCACTGTGGCCAGCATCCCAGTCCCAGAACTGGGATGAGGGGACCTCATCATGCTTCCAGGTAGTAGCTTTCCCTGAAGGCACATCAGCTGTCCAGTCTGCTTCATCTCAGGTCAGGTGCTCCCTGGGGTCTGAGTTGAGGTGACCTGTCTGCTGGGCTGGGACACTGAGTGTCTGTCCCACCTGTTGGATGAGACTCACATCTCCTCTGCTCTTGGTGCTAACACCTTTCACTCTGTCTCCCCAGCCTCTCCTTACGCTTTGGCTGACGTCCTTGGCCCTCATCCCCGAAGACCTGCCCACCATGTTTTATGGGACTCACTTTGTCATGTCTCCGCCCACCAAGAGCAAGCTGAAGCGACAGGGCCAGCTACTGTCCAACATGCTGTCTCGGACACTGAGTCACAAGTACAGGGACCTGGACTCTACCTCATGCAGCCTGGGTGCCAGTGATGACCCTGCAGAACTGTCCACCCAGCTCTCAGCTCCTGGAGTCCTGAAGGTTTTTGGGGACAGTGTGTGTACAGGCACCCATTACAAGAGTGTCTTGGCTACTGGCATGTCCAGCGCTCGGGAGCTGGTGAAGGAAGCCCTTGAGCGTTATGCCCTGGACCCTACATGTGCCGACCAGTACGTGCTTTGTGATGTGGTGGGCCAGGCTGGGGACCCTGGGCAGCAGTGGCAGGCCCAGTGCTTCCGGGTATTTGGGGACAATGAGAAGCCCCTCGTGATCCAGGAGCTATGGAAACCCCGAGAAGGTTTGTTCAGGAGATTTGAGCTGAGAAAGAAGTCTGATGTAGAAGAACTGGCTGCCAAAGATGTGGATACCATCACAGCAGGTGAGGAAGGGGCCGTGGGGCTGAGGGCAGGGAGGTGGCCAGGAGCAGGGGCAGGGAGCAGAGGGTCACACGGGCAGGTATTTTCTCAGGAAGGGTTGAGTTGAGCCTGCTGTGGCCTGGGAATGCTTCTTGTGTTTCGTTTACTACTTTACCTTCAGTGGCTTGGACATGGTGGTTTGTTAAGCTGGTGGTGCACTGTGGTAGCTCTTAATGGCTTCTGCAGTGTTTTAGGCCCAGTCTGCCCTTTTATTTGATGAAGTCATTGTCCAGCCCTTGTTATACATTGCCTGCATTATCACATATGCCTCACAGAACACAGGGACAAGGTGGTCAGAGGGAAAGATAGCAAAGGAGGCTTCACACCTGCATGGTGTCACAGGTCACCAGGTCTGCAGCATTGGGGCTGCAGGAATCTGTGGGTACGGGGTAGTCAGAGGTCATTCTTGGGTGGGTCCCAGCCGGAGGCAGCAGGTTATATCCTGTCTGAGAGCACTGGAAGTAGAGCTTTGCCTGCTTGCCCTCAGGCTTGCTGACCCGGTGGCCTGTGACCCAGGGCTTTGAGTCTTGGTGCTGATTCGGTTGGTGGAAAGAAGTTGACTGCTCTGATATATGCCAAAAAAAAAAAAAAAATGTTTTCAAATTCTAAAAGATTCTTAAATATGCTTTGGATCAACCATATTTTTCTTAGTTTACTATAAAAAAGCCAGTGGTCTTACCCAAACCTTGGCCTGTTGCCCACAGGAGGATGCGTGGTAACTTTCTGAGACTCAGTGCTTGGTTTTGTGGTGTTTCAGGCAGAAAGTGGCCTCTGGTTCTTGCTGACAGTTTGGGCGCCACCTCCAGGGGTTGTGACGACTCACTTCATCCTACTCTGCTTCCTCAAGAGCCTTTCGGCCCTGGGTTATGGCATGTGAGACAGGGATGTGGGGGAGCTATGAGGCCCAGCCGGACCAGTCCAGTTCCTGATCTGGAGGACAGAGGGACTTAATGAAGCTGTGTATGCTTGATGCTGCTGTGGTGCTCAGTAAGTCGTGCTGAGGGACAGTGCCTGCAGTCCCTCTGGTGGCACACAGGCAGTACCTTGCAGGATAGGCTGGGTGGACAGGGGCTAAGTCCTTATGGTGGAACTCTCCTGTCATTGGCATCATTCAGAATTGCTAGCAGTGACCAAGGGCACTTGGGTCTCAGCAGATAAGCACCCCGCTTGTCTGCAACAGGGACTACTCTTTTGTTCCATAGGCTGTGTTTACAGGGGCTTGGTTTTTGCCCTCATCCTGCCTTGCAGTGATCCAGAGGACATTTGTCCCCTTGGTGCCTCATTCCAAAAGACCTGGTGTGGGGAAGAGGTGGGTGGTTGAAGTGCCGGGGTGCTGCATAGAGACAAGGGACCCTTGATGTAGAAGGTAGCATTTGGGTCATTCTCTTGCTCAGCTTTTCCTCCTCCACTAATTGGGCAGCAAAGAGCAGGCTGGATGGGGCCATTGCAGGGCTCAGCATTGCCTGTCGTAAGATTAGCGTGCTGTGTCACCTGAGTGAGGCAGAGACTTGGAAAACTCAGTCTGCTTGCACAGTGGCTGCTGGCCTGTGGAGAACAGCAGGGGAGTTTGCTCTGTTCACCATCCCCAGAGCTGCTCCTTTCACACAGTCAAGATGAGAGGAAGTTCCACAGCTTGCAGCCTCTTAACCCTGATGGCTTTTCAAGCCTTCCCAATAAAAAGCCCATTGAGCTGGCCAGTCTGAGTGACCCATTTGTTGGGTGGCAGTGGGTTGCATTACCTGCCAAGCAGGTCCAGGCCCCAGGACATCCTCTCTGACTGGCCTTCTGTGGGTGTAGCCTGGGCACCTAGTGCTATACCTGGCATGGCCACAAACTTCAGTGCATGGTAGCCACTTCTGGGCCTCTGCTTAGGGCAGAGATAGAGTCCTGTGAGCCAGAGGTTAAAAAGCAGGCTTAGTGTGGCTGGAGCTGAGGAGACCCAAAGACACTAAGCGACCCTGAATTCTGTCCCTGATGGCAGGAGTGGGCCTGACTTAGAGCCGGACCCCAGGGCTCTGACCTGTGCCTGGCTCTCCTGATGATCCCTACAGTCCAGGCACCAGAACACCTGGTGCATGTATACACACACATGTGTGCACATTGTGGCACAGTTCCCTGGTAAAGAGCCCAGTGCAGCCCTCTGTGGTATGCAGGTGGCCACTCCATACATTCTATCAGCTCTCTGGGAAGTCAGGACACGGGAAGGAGCTGCTGTGGCTGGCTTTGTGCCTAGGGCCTCTCTGCATAAAACAGAGTGCCTGGCCCTAGAGGAAGGGATGGGGACAGGGTTACCCACTGTGGCTGCATGGTGACTATAAGCCTTAAGTGGAAGAGGAGGCACTCCCTGTCCCTGCTGTGCTGTTCCATTGTGTCCTGGCCCTGTTCTGAGCCCCCAGGCTACTGAGGGGATTGCATACCCACTTGTCTTGAGTGCAGGCCTGTTGGTTGGTGGTGGCACTTGCTGCAGTGAAGTGAATGCTCACAGGCAGGTGGGTGCTCTGGTTTTCAAGAACGGAAATCAGGGTGGCACTGGATACCTGTAGTGCAGGCCAAGGAGGACCACAAAAGACCTGGTGCACCTTCCCCTTTATCCTGTCCCTGAGGGATGGGATGAGGCTGCCTCTCTTCCCCCAGTGACGGAATAGTCTGCAAAAAGGTGCGAGGCCTCTGAGTGCTCATGCGTGCATTCTGTGTGTGTGCATGTGGATAAATGCAGCCTTCTTGGGCTTTAAGCTCTGGGGTGCTGTAACCCTGAGGCTTCTTGGGTCAGTTCCTCTTCCTATCTCAGCAAGCCTCATATTGCCATCGGCTGGTTCTGTCTGCAGCTGGGACGAGGGCAGGGCTGATGGCTCCTGAGTGGCCAGGATCCCCAGTGGATGCACTGAGGACAGCTGCGAGGATGCTGAAGTCAGCACACACCGGGTCTCAGGAACTGTTCGGTTGTGGCTGCACATCCATAGTCACATACTTTTGGGTTTGGTTTTGTGTAAACAGCCCTTCCCACACTGCTGGATTCCCTGCTTTCCAGTCTGTCAAAGTACAGTCTGCACTGCAGGGAGGTGGTGGGGAAGTGGTGCTGGCTATTGAGTAGCCCTTAGTAGTTTCCCTGGGGCTGGTATTTAGGGTCCATGCCATGTGGAGAGGCCTGGGTCCTGTCATTGAGATAAAAATGGCAGCCACGCTCACTGTGAGGAGAGCGACAGCAGGGCCATGTGGTTTTTGTCAGCAGCTTGGGATGGGTGAGGCAGAGGGTTTGTGTTGCCCTTGTGCAGTGTGCCAGGCCCTGGGAGGTCTGTCTGTCTTCCTCGCCTCCCTGAGAGTGGAGGGAGAGTGTTTAGACTGGCCCCTCCGCTGCCTGGCTGATGGTTTGTGCTGGAGACCCGGGCCGTGGGAGATGCCTGTGCTGTGGAGCAGCATCTCTGGCCTTCAGACCTCTGAGCCCCAGTTATAACTACTGCACATGTCCAGCATATTGCCACATCCTCTGGGGAGACCTGCCCACTGGACTCAGACCAGAGGAGTGCTGTTGATGCCCCACACCCCGAACCTTTCTCTCTGCTACCCGCAGCCATCAGACTCGCTCTGATGGCCCCAGAGCCTGGCTGGTCTCTTCTAGGTGTCATGCTGGGGACTGGGGCCTTGCAAGTCCCACAGTTGGGGAGGGGGCAGTGCAGATTGCAACTGTGCTGATGGACATCTTATGTGTGGTCTTCAGAGGCTTGGCCCTGGTACCTTCTGGGGCAGGGTCTCTTTGCTTTGGGTGTCTTCTTTGTAAAAAGGCACGTGTAACAGTGGGTATGGTGGCACACACCTGTAATCCCAGCATGTTGGGAGGCTGAGGTGGAAGGGTCACAAGTTGGAGCACAACTTGGACAATTTAGCAACTTTTAAAAAATATTTTATTTTATTTTTTTTTCCCAAATCTGTTTTCTTTCAAGGAGAAAAAAAAAGAAAAAAGAAAAAAACTAAAAATTTCAAAACATGTCAGTCAGGGGGCCAATTTAGCAACTTATCAAGACCTTGTCTCAAAGTAAAAAAAATATTTAAAAAGGGATAGGGATTGTAGCTCAGTGAAAAAAACCCTGTTACTCCACCCCCCACCCCCCGCACAAAGTAAGTATAGAAAGCTTTTAAGGCACCTGACATTTTAAGCTAAACAAAGACTCGGGATGCTGTGGCACTTGTCACTGGGTTCATGACTGAAAAAAACAGCCCATTACATGCCTGCTGTGAACTGGGTACGGTGGCGCATGCCTGTAATCCCAGTACTCGGGAGGCTGAGGCAGGAGGATCATTGCAAATTTGAGACTAGCCTAGGCTACAAAGTGAGCTCAAGGCCAGCCTGAATTGCATAGCAAGACTCCGTCTCAAAAAAAAAGACAAAAATGCCTACCATGAAGTCTGGTATACCGTGCACTTATTTAACCTCTGGAGGATCGGTACCTGGAGGAGAGAGAGCTCCTCGGTGGTCTCAGCTTCTGAGATTCTGTGGGGGTCTGTTGTCTTCACAGAGGCTGAGTCTCTGCGCCTCTGGGTTCGAAGTGGTAGGTGGGGACACTTGCCAGTTGCCTGTGTTCTGTTGTGCCGCCTTGTCATCTGTGGACTGGCGGTGACACACATTCCCCTGGGGACAGCCAGGACCATTCCCATGGGAAGCCCCTGCTGCCTTGTGTCCTCGGGCTCTCCACCCTCCCTGTGTCACTTTCTTCTGGAACTGTTTTCTTTGCAGTGGATCAGACTCTTAACTCCCATCTTGGCACAAAGGGGTGACCTGGAGTGCCCTTCCTTTTGTCCTTTGCAGCATATTTCAAATGATAGGATTGTGGTGAGGAACATTCATTTTGTGGTTCGGCTGAAAACAAAACAACTCCAACCATTTTTCACCAGTCTGAAACTGGAAACGTAATTGAATTTAAAGATTTTTTTTGGCATTTCTAATTCAAAGACAAAAATTAAGTTGAATGGTGTGTTGGTCACAGCCAGTATCATCGTTCAATTCACTGCTTAGATTTTAAAAACATCCCCCTCTTCAGTTTCATCACAGAAGTGCCACGTTAGAAGGACCACCCTGCCCCATGGCTGAGCATGGGAACAGCAGGAAGAGGTCCAGCCAGGTGCTGTAAGGAGCTGCTGTTGGAGATGCTTTGTGTTTACTCCAAAAACACAAGGATGTCCCCATTGGTGTAAGATTTTTTTTTTGTACCAGGGATGGAACTCATGACCTCACGCTTGCCAGACAGGCACTTATGCCACTGAGATAAATGCCTGGCCCGGTGTAAGATATTTGAAAGATGTAAAACACAAGACAAATTGGCAAAGGTGTGGCCAAGGTGGACATCTCAGGTGTCAAACCAAGTGACTAACAGAGAATCTTCGGAGGTGATGAATTTAATTGGAACAAGCATTGCAATGGGAATACGCGTGTCATAGTGAATGATGTATGTGTGCATTCAAGGAGACAAAGAAAGAAAAGGAGTTTGCTTTTGTTTTGTTTTGTTTTGTTTTGTTTTTTTTGTACTGGGGATCGTACTCATGACCTAGTGCTTGCCAGTCTGGTACTTAAACACCACTGAGTTAAATCCCCGGCCCGAGAAAAGGAGTTTTAAAGGTAAAATGAGTGTTTAAAGGTTGTATAAGTCATTGTTGGCTATGGGGGGGCAATAACAAAGGAGGTATCAGGCCAAGGTTGGGTGGACAGTTACTAGGTAGAAGCCTTGTATAAGTGTCTCTGGGAAGGTGCCAAGGCTTTGGTGCAGGGATGTGGCTCTGCAGAGTAGCCTGTGATTGTTCTTGTCACGAGGTACACATGCACAAGATCCTCTTCTCAGTAATGGCCCAGCGGTATGTATTTATTTTTGTTAGAGTTTGACACAAGTGACTCTGTCTTGATCCTGGGAGCTTTCACCCAAGAAAGGCTCTCCATCCTCTCCAGTGAATGGCATGGAAGAGGCAGTGGTGAAGGCTGACAATTAGCTAATTCACTCTGCCACCTAACAAATATTATTTTTAAAGTGACAGCTCCTTTCTCTCAAGTAAGAGGTTAATGAGATTAAAGGCAGGGCCTAACCAGAACTCAAGAAAGGGGTTTTCCAGATAATGATTTCCCAGGGATTTAAATGAGAAAGTTCTTCTTCATTTACTGGCAAATATCCATTGAATGGTCACTTTGTGATATGCACTTGACTAGGTGCTAGGTAGGAGTAGAGAGCAGTTGATGGCCAGATATGGTATCATGTGCCAGTAATGGAGAGGCTGAGGGGTGAGGGTTGCAAGTTTGAGGCAACTTAGCAAGACCCTGCCTCAAAATAAAACTGGGGATGTAGTTCAATGGTAGAGTGCTTGCCTAGCACTTCTGAAGCCCTGGATTTGATCCCCATCCCTCCCTTTGCTCCCCCCAAAATCATATATATTATAGCTCCTAACAAAATAATCATATAATCTTGGAGCTAAGAATCTAGGGGGCAGTAAAGACAATGATATAATAACTCAAAACATAATTATGAATTGTTTCATGTACTATGCAAGAAAAGCATAGGTGCTAATTCAGAGTGAAGTGGGAAGGCTGTCTCTGAGCAGATGAACTTTAAAACAGTGTCAAAGATGACAGTGCATGAACCAGCTAAAAAGCAGGATGCAGTTGGTAGAGTGGGAAGAGCATTCTGGCTGAGGGAGCAGGACTGTGCAGAGACCTGGGGATGGGAGAGAATGAAACAGGTATAGGGTGCCAAAAGAAGGCCATTATAGCTGGAGACTAGCAGGGTGGTGGCAAGTGAGATGGGGCAGTCAGGAAGATCAAGCTGGGCTGTTAGGTACTTCAGATATTGTTGTATTTTGTGGTACTTGGGATTGAACCCAGGGCCTTCATTAAGCTATGTCCCCAGCCCATTTTTAACTGCCTAAATTGTCCAGACTTGAACTTGGTGATCCTTCTGCCTCAGCCTTCCAGAGTATTGTGATGATGAGTGTGCACTACCACATCTGGCTTACTTTGTATTTTTTTAGTGCTGAGGAGCTATTTTGATTTTAGACTAAGTGTAACAGGAGTTTTTTTTTAAACTAGTTAAAAAGGAGTTAAAAAAAAAACTAGTCTGGCTCCTAGGTACAGAGTGTGTTGAGAAGGTCAGTAGTAGTTGATTAAGTGATGGTAGAAGTCTAGGCCAGGGTTGATGGTGGCCTGGACTGCAGTTATGGGGAAACAAGTGGGGAGAACTGGATGGATTCCAAATGCATTCTGAAGATAGAAGCCACAGTATCTGAAAGAACTGGAGGTGGAAGATGAGGAGGAGGGAGGTGTCAAGCTCAACTTCCAGGGGTCTGGGTAGATGGAGATGCCATTTCTTGAAATGGAGACTACTGAGAGAGAAGCAAGTTGCGGGGGAAATAATTAAGAATTCTCTCTCTCTCTCTCTCTCTCTCTCTCTCTCTCTGTCTCTGTCTCTCTCTTTTCCTGGTACTGGGGATTGAACTCACAACCTTGCACTTGCCAGGCAGGCACTTATGCCACTGAGCTAAATCCCCAGCCCAAGAATTCTCTTTAAATTATGTCAGGCTGAGACGTCCTGGTGGAGGCAGCAAGCGACACAGTCAAACAGTATAGATCTGGTGCTCAGAAAGGAGCCTGATTGTGCTCACTTTGTCTGTGAGTAGGTGACATTAAAGGATATGGAAATCGATAGATGACCTTAGCAGTGTATGTGCAGTATGAAGTAGTGAGGGTTTAGGGTGGAAACAAGGAATTGCAACATTTAGAGGAAGAAACTGCAAATCAGACCAAGGAGTGGCCAGAGATGTAAAGATGGCACCCAAGTGTGGTGTCATGGGAGTCAGCATGAGGCTTCCATAGATCAGAAAAGATGCAAACCATTGGGTTCACTGGATTGGCCAACGTCCTTTCTGATAGCAGATTTTTTTTTTTGGAATGATTGTTTTATGGGATGCTGAGCATGCAAGCCAAACTGAAATGATGTGAAACCTATTTGTTTTAAATTTCTGGCAACATGTGAGATTAAGTATCCTGGAAAATCTTTGAATATAAATAAGCTGGAAGTGCATCATTTAAACATAGGTGCGTAACCAAGAAAACAAGATTTCTAAGGGCAAAAAGTAAGTATCTTAAAGCCATGGATTCTAGTGGATTTTGAGCCTGTAATTATGTTGGAGGTATTTGTCATGCGTAAGAGCTGCCCCCAAAGAAAGAAAAATCCCCTAGGACCTTAAAAGGGAGTTAGAACAGAGGACCCCTTCTCTATAGTTAGAATTCTACAAAATTCAAATCGGAGGGAAAAGATGGGATAGGGAGAATCTATTACATGGTAAAAAAAATGACAGTTATCTTTCTTGATCTAGGCTCTGAATGGGGAAATTTAAGACCCTTCTTTAGAATTGAAAACCATTTTTTTCCCCTTGAATGTTTTTGAGGTTTGAAATTGTACCACCATAGTTTGGATAATCCCCGAAATAAAAACTAAATTACAGTGCAGTTTGACAGAGTACAAGGGCATCTGGCAGAAACAAAGCAGACCCTCTTTGGCATCTTCCACATACATATCCTAAACTTCACCAGAAGAGAGCTCACGATCCAAAATTGGAAGATATAAGCAATCTTGTGTGTGTGTGTGTGTGTTTGAGACAGGGTCTCGCTATGCAGTTCAGGCTGGCCTTGAGCTCACTTTGTAGCCCAGGCTGGTCTCAAACTAGCTATCCTCCTACCTCAGCTTCCTGAGTGCTGAGATTACAGGTGTGAGCTACCACGCCCGGCTGTTGTCTTGCTACCTTAAGGAGTCGACACAGGACAACAGACCATACAACTAGATTTTCATTAGGAATGGGAAATATTGATTATATAATACTAAACAGCTATGTTCAGTATATTCAGTGATTCTTCAACAGCGGACTGAATACAGCGCAGAGTGCTGGAAGGTGGCCTGGGTAGCGGTGAGCAGCACAGGTGCGGGGAAGTCTACCGTGTCTCCTGGAAGGGACTCGGGGGTGCAGACAAGCCTGGGGATCTGGAGGCCAGGGCCTGAGCGACCCTGCCGACGGACCCAGGCAGCTGTAGCGGGTGGAGCCCTGCGCCCAGGGCAGCAGAGTGACGGGTTCTGGATGGGTGTGCACAGCGCCGACAAGGAAGGACACGGGCGCGGCTCGAGCAGGAGCCGAGAGCCGCAGCGCGCAGGGCGCGGGTGGGCGAAGCTTGAAAAGCCGCGAGAGGAAGGTGTGGAGGTCAGAGGACGCGCCGAGGGTACTACAGCCAGGAACGCTGATCGCCAAGCTTTGCGCAAGTCGAAGCTCCTCCCGTCGTCGCCCCGCCTTCGCGAGGCCGGGCGCAGGCGCGCGCGTGCGCAGTCCGTTCTGGACGCCGCCGGCGGTCGGCGCCATGTTGACCTCCAGTGGCAGGCTGGCCAGCGCTTGAGGCGTCGGCGCGCAACGCGGGGCCACGGGAGCCCGGCCCTCCCGCCCACCGGGCATGAGCCGGGCGGCGGCTGCCGGGGTCCGCCCGCGCTAGGGAGGATGCCGTTGGCGGCGGCCACCCCGGGAGCCCTGCCGCAGGAGCGCCTCGGCCTCTCGGCGGCCATCAGCCTGGCTGCCCCCAGGGACGCCGACCGCGAACTCACCCAGAGGCTGATCGAGACCCTGCAGCCTTTCGGGGTGTTCGAAGAGGAAGAGGAACTGCAGCGCAGGACATTAATTTTGGAAAAGTTAAACAACCTGGTGAAGGAATGGATACGAGAAATCAGCCAAAGCAAGAATCTTCCCCAAGCTGTCGTTGAAAATGTTGGGGGAAAACTTTTCACGTTCGGCTCTTACAGACTAGGAGTGCACACGAAAGGGGCCGATATCGATGCGCTGTGTGTTGCCCCGAGACATGTTGATCGGAGCGACTTTTTCACTTCATTCTACGAGAAATTGAAACTACAGGAAGAAGTCAAAGATTTAAGGGCTGTTGAGGAGGCATTTGTACCAGTTATCAAACTCTGCTTTGCTGGGATAGAGATTGATATTTTGTTTGCAAGGTTAGCATTGCAGACTATTCCAGAAGATTTGGACCTAAGAGATGACAGTTTGCTTAAAAATTTAGATATTAGATGTATAAGAAGCCTTAACGGTTGCCGGGTAACTGATGAAATTTTACATTTGGTACCAAATATTGACAACTTCAGGTTAACTCTGAGAGCCATCAAATTGTGGGCCAAATGCCACAATATTTATTCCAATATATTAGGGTTCCTCGGAGGTGTTTCCTGGGCTATGCTAGTAGCAAGAACTTGCCAGCTTTATCCAAATGCAGTAGCATCAACCCTTGTACGTAAATTTTTCTTGGTGTTTTCTGAATGGGAATGGCCAAACCCAGTGTTACTGAAAGAGCCTGAAGAACGGACTCTTAATTTGCCTGTGTGGGACCCAAGGGTAAATCCCAGTGATCGCTACCATCTTATGCCTATAATTACACCCGCATACCCACAGCAGAACTCCACATACAATGTGTCTGTTTCAACCAGGATGGTCATGATTGAGGAGTTTAAGCAAGGGCTTGCCATCACACATGAAATTTTGCTGAATAAGGCAGAGTGGTCCAAACTGTTTGAAGCTCCAAGCTTCTTTAAAAAGTACAAGCATTATATTGTACTTCTGGCGAGCGCACCAACAGAAAAACAACATCTAGAATGGGTGGGCTTGGTGGAATCAAAGATTCGAATCTTGGTTGGGAGCTTGGAGAAAAATGAATTTATTACACTGGCACATGTGAATCCCCAGTCATTTCCAGCACCCAAAGAAAATCCCGACAAGGAAGAATTTAGCACCATGTGGGTGATTGGGTTAGTGTTAAAAAAGTCAGAAAACTCCGAAATTCTCAATCTTGATCTCACCTATGATATTCAGTCTTTTACAGATACAGTTTATAGGCAGGCTATACATAGTAAGATGTTTGAGGTGGACATGAAAATTGCTGCAATGCATTTAAGAAAAAAGGAACTTCATCAACTACTTCCTGATCATGTTCTTCAGAAAAAGAAAACACACTCAGCAGAAGATGTAAGATTGACGGCTGTGGATGACAGCAGCCTCTGCTTGTCTGTAGACAGTGAAAATATCTTATCAGTGACTTCACCTACTGGCCTTCAGGACAGAAACAGCCCTGCCCTGGCTGTAATGGCAGCATCTGTGACCAATATGCAGGCTCCTGAAGTGTCTTTGCAACAAATGAATCCCAGTGAGAGCTCAGGGGTTGCACTGAGTGAAAGCATCCCTCAAACTCCCTCACAGCCTACGATTTCTCCACCACCAAAGCCCACAGTCACCAGAGTTGTTCCTTCAACACATCTGGTAAACCATCCTCCTAGACCTTCAGGAAATGCAACAACAAACATACCTAATCCTATAGTAGGAGTCTAGAGGACATCTCACCTGATAAAGAAGAAAGTGCCAAGAAAACCAGAGCTGAAAAGGGAACAAGCAGACAGATAAGCACAGCTCAGTTAGAAATTGTTTAGACAGCAGTTTCTCTGCTGGCTTCCCAGAAACATCCAGCACAGATATACCCAGGATCCCTGTTCTCCCTGCAGATTCTATTCCTGCTACCAAGAATTCAGTGAAACAGATTGAATAGAGACAACCCCCAAGGGCCCACAAACAATATCTGCCAATTCAGCCTGTTGTTTTTAGATGCTGCAGGAGTGTGAGGATACCACACTATATAAGACTCAAAATAGATTTATGTTCATTTAGTAACTTCCTTTACTGGCCAAATCTTGACCAGAAGTCCAGATTAGAGTATAAAGCTAAAAGTACTATTATTAATGCCTCAGATTATTAATGTGTCAGCAACAGTCACATTAACTATTTCAAAGGACTACTGCTCTTTAAAAAAAAGAAAACTCTTTAGCTATATTTATAGTCATGACTGACATCTGGACTGAATTTATGTTTGATGAATTGTTGGGAAAATTTGCAATACAAACTAGTATCAGAATTCCTTATACTAATGATGTACTTTATGTATTTTTAAAGTTAGGAACTAGAACTAATTTTGGACTTTAACTTGGTGAATTTTAGTTTTTTATTTTTTTTCCTGGAATGGTTTCTTCACTATTAAAATTAGAGACTATTGGGCAGTGGTGTAATGTACTTCAGAGAAAGCACAGAAGTGACTTTAGTTCAGTCCTGCTGAGATAGCTGCAATGCTTTAAAATGAGATGTCAACCCTTAGGGTATGTATTTGACATCAAAACAGTAATTTCTATGTCTTTGGTTTTGATGGAACATGATCAAGAAATAACACGTGGGTTTTATCTATAGAATTATTTTAGACAGTGTATAATCAGCGACCCAACATTGTCTTTGAGCTTACAAAGCTCCATAGTCTTGTCTTCAATCATTTCATCCTAAAATGAAGAGCTTTCTGTCTCTACCCTCTTCTGTTTGCTATGTGTGCAAGGTATGCTTGTATGTTGTTTTCTTAAAAAAAGAAAAAAAACCCAGGGTACTGGTATTTTCTAAACCATGATGTGAAATCAATATTCTTGTGGCCACATAGCACAAAACAAATTTAGATTCCATGACTAACATTTTATCAGAAAGCTGATTTCCAATTTTAAATGTGGGCAAAATGTTGTCTGCACAAGTCTTAAACCAATTTTTAATGCCTTAGCAGAATTTATTAGATTTTATCTGACTCATATAAAAATAATTTCAAGAAAATTCTTGACATCGAGTCAGCTTTTTATGATTTTGTTTTGTTCTATCACAGATTAGGAATACTTTTCTTTAAAAAACAATTCCTCGTAATAAAGCAGCAGAACATCCATGTTTAGGAACCATGCGGGACAACAGATGTAGATAGATGAAACAGTGTTAATGTGGACGCAGCAACTGAACAGCCTCCCCAGGTAGCCTGGCTCTGTCTCCCCACACTCCTGACTGTGTACATTTCTACCACATGTGCATTGTTTTTCATGTGAAGCAGCAATTACTTTCTCCCGTCCTAGATTCATTTTTCTAAAGTTGAAGCGTAGTCTTTTTTCCTTTTATGCTATGCAGTAATTGAGATGTTCTGTTGCTAGTATGTACCATTTCTGTTTCTCACATTTTTGCCCTGTGCACTCACCTAACTCTTCCACCATAATAAATCAGGTGAAACGTGCACGCATCTGTATTTTGAGTAGCTCTGTTTGGTTGAATTTGCCAGGCACATATTTAGTTTTGTCAATTTGTTTATACATTGGAAAAAATTGTTTATTAACTGTTTAATGTAACTGTACTTGTTTTACCAAGCTGGAAACTTGGGACTTTTTAATTCTAGTTATTATTACCTGAATATCAGATTATTTTTTCATGTGAAGTATGTAATGTCTCATGACTGGAGTTTGCTTTGTTATATAATATCTGTACTCCCTGTATTTTCAAGCACTATTTTGAAAACAGATAATGTATTTCTCCATTACAAACACAATAAAAAAAAATGACAAATGAACAAAATGAAATTAAAATGCCAGACAGTAATGTTTAAATCTGATAATAAGAATTCAGATGTTATCACATTGTTCCAAAGGAGGGGAGAGACACTGATGAGTTTTTCAGGTTTTCTAAGTATTAAATTAGAAGTGTGTGTTATAATGTTAGGGGAAACATGGGAAGAAATTTCAAATTAATAAAGATTTAAAAATGGAGGTAAAACAATACAAAAAGCAGAAAAGATGGTAAAACAATACAAAAGGCAGGAAAGATGGGAAAACAACAACAACAAATAAGGGGAAAAGGAAAACAGGGTGGTAGAAACAAGTTTTTGGACTAAAAGACTTGTATCATCAGATCGCAGGAACAAGTGAGTCCAGCTATGTGCTTGCTGTTTTATTTGAGAAACACATCCAAAATGTAAGGTCATGAAAATGAGGCGGATAAGCTAAGAAAAAGAGGCTGGTATGGTGGCAGTATCAAACATTCATAGCAAAAGCAATTCCTGGGACAAGAAGGCCATTGCATTAATGATAGGAAAAATAATCCATCAGGAAAACTGGATAATTTATAACTTCTTTGCACCTGATAAATTAGTTTCAACATGAAGTTTAGCGGAGATAGATATTGCCAGATGCATCATTATCATAGGAAATTTAAAAACAATTCTTCAATTGATACTGTGGAAACAAAAAATAGAAAAACACCATTTTGTGGGTTTTTTTTTTTTTTTTTTTTTTTTTTGGAGACAGGGTTCACTGTAGTTTGGGGTGGCCTTAAACTCACTGTGTAGGCCAGGCTGGCTTCCAGTTCATGGTGATCCTCCTGCCCCAGTCTCCCAAGTGCTGGAATTACAGGTACACACACCATGTGGGGTGGGGCAGGGTGGCATTTTTGAACACAATCTAGTGATCTGTGAATTATTCCTGTAAAGGGCCAGGTACAAAATATTTTCAGCTTTGTGAGACTATATAGTCTATCTGACCACTTAACTCTGTGTTTTAGAGTGAAAACAGACATAGACAATGAGATAGCAGGTGGCCTGATTGGATTTGTCACCCAACTCGTTACACACACACTGTTTACCATCAGTGATCTGGTGGACACTGATTATAAAGCCTGCTACCTGACAATTGGGAAATGCATATAATTTTCAAATGACTGCTGTCCAGAGTACATTAAGGATGGTAGAAGAAAAGCTTGTTTTAAAAGATCTAACAAACCAGTGCAAAATGGACAATGTATAGGCGTTTCTCAGAAGAGAAATTAGGAATGGTCAGTAAATGGTAACAGATGCTCATTTTTGTTAGAAATAAGAAAAATACGAATTAAGACCAAGAAAAACTTTTATAGTAGCACTGAGCGTTAAACCCAGGCTCTCATACATGGTAAGAAGGTGCCGTACCACTGAGCTACACTCCCAGCCCCTTTAGTAAATAATTAATTTTGAGACTGGATCTCCTTAAGTTATTCAAACTAACCTTGAACTTGGGATCCTCCTGCCTCAGCATCCTGAGTATCTGGGATCAAACATGTATACCACCATGCTAGCTGGGGAAAAGCTTTTTAAAAATAATCAAAAAGATTATCAATAATATAGGTTTGGTGAGGATGAGGAACAGTTGGGTCTTACCTGATGGTGCTGGCCAGGCTTTTGCATCTGGCTGTAGGCACTGGGGTGCTCCATCTCACTTTCTCCTTGACCTTTGGGGACCAGAGTCTGGGTGAAAGCAATGTCTGGAACTCTCCGCACCCTCTGGGTACCTCCGGTATGCCAAGTAGTTGTAATTTTCTCTGTATGCCCCAGTGTCAGAAAAGCCAGGCAGCACCTTCCCAGAGCAGTGCAGAGTTCACAGCAGTGTTCTGGAAAGTGCCTAAAGCCCAAGAACCCACACGTCTCTAGGCCTGGGGGCAGTGGTGTTTTTACTTCTCAGGCACCATAAAGCTGTGAAATTAAACCATAGCTCCATGCATCTATGTAGATGCATTTCATGCTGAGGAGGAACAAAGAAGATTGCCAATATAACTTACATAAAGTTGAAAAGCAAAGTACAGCAGTATAATCTAGGGTTACACAAATATGAGGCATAACTATAAATGAAAGACACACCTGCTAAACTGAGCATCTGAACAACAGTTACCTGTGGTCGAGTGAGAGGTGGGAGAGCAGACAGGCCAACGGGTCCTTGTTTCCTAGGCCACATGGTGGGTGCCATGGTGCTCACTTTATTATTCATCTAGGTTATAAATGCTTTCCTGTGTGAGAACTGTTTTATCATTTAAAAAACAGATACCTTAGTGATGTCCTAAAATCATAAAGGGATTGTATTTGGCCAGGCGGTAGCCTGAATGAATACAGTGAAGGTTTATTTTCCCTCAATGACAGGTACTAAGTTCAGGGGTGGAAAGGTGGCTTCCTGGGTCACTGGTGACCCAGGCTTCTGCCTTGAGCTCCACTATTCTAGTTCGTGCCTTCCATTGTCAGGGCGCTCAAGGTGTGGCATGACTGTGGGGGCCACCTCCATTGCAGTCAGGAAGAGAGGAAGGTAGGGCTGCCCCTCCACCCTCACAGTGTCATCCTGTGGCAGGAGCTTCCTTCATCTTTCACTGATGCTTGTCTGCAAGGGACAGTGCAGAATGGGTACAAGGGACACTGCAGCTGGGAACATGGGCCTGTGCTGTTAGGAGCAGCAGTGGACACGGAAATGCAATGCTGGCTTTCTCTTGCTCTGCACACATTGATTCTGAAGTGCAAGAGTGCATACAGATCACTTCCGGGTGGTGCCAGAACACATCAACATCTCCCTTGTTCTTCAAAAATTTGGCTTCCTGCCTGCTTTTAGAAGTTTTGTGTGTTTGTGCGGCTCACCTAATAATACCCCCGTAGATGATTCTAAAGCCAATTGATTAGTAGACTACTTTGTATCTGCAAAAATCTCTTTTGCTATATAACAAAACATAATCAGAGAATGACATCATTTGCACGAGTCCCATTCACACTCGAGGGGAGCAGATTATACCAGGAGAGGGTTACTGGGGTCATTTTAGAGTTCCAGCTACCACCCCCATCCTCTGGCCCCCAGTGGGTTATACCTGCATCCACACACACAAGGCACTCACTCCACCTCCAGGTGCTCCAGTCTTATCTTGTTACCAGTTCAAGTCCAACATCACAACATTTAAACAATCTAAACCAAGTGTGGATAAGGCCCCTGGGTATAATCTGTTGAGTGCAGCTTCTGGCACACAAATTTTCTTCATCTGTGGACCCATGAAATCTAAGAGACAAGTTACCTGCCTCAACACTCCCACCCACAAGGTGGGACAGGCACAAGATGGTAGGTAACAGGAATTCTGGTTCAGAAAGTGAGACTTGCAGGTTAGAGGAGCCACTGGTCCTAAGCGGCTTTTCCTAAGGGGATGTTTTCACATCCCCTGATCCCCAGGCAGAGTTCCTGGGGACTGCCTTCAGCTGTGTCCCCGAGCTCTTGCAGCCACCTCCTGGGCCATTAGTCTATTCTTCCCCATGAAAGGTGTTAAACAGCCCCATCCAAGCGATATTTCATTTTGTGGGGCCTCCCTTTCAGTCTGTGCCACCAGTATTTCTGCTGATCTGATGTTTTCAGGAACTGTGGGCTCTGGAGGCTTTCCTGAGAATTCCCTCCCTTAGACAAAAGCCACGTCCACAGATGCTTCTGAGATGATCCTCTCTTTGTTTTCAGTTCCTGCAGTGGAATGACACTGTGCTTAAACTTCCCTGGAGTCCTGTGGCTTGATTGGGAAGATCTGTGAGCAACTCTCTCCCTCGGCTTTTGGCAGAGCCTCTGTGACTGGGCACCCTGACCTTCTGATCTTTGAACTTCTTCAGTCTCAGCAGAGGACGTGCAGGGGTACACTTTGTTCTCCTCTGTGCCACACGTTCCCAGCCACTTCTAACCTTTAGTGTCTTAGTCTCTTTGGGAAGCCTGAGCATTTTCAGTCATCTAGACCCATGGTTCTGTTTTACATTAACAGCTCCTCCTTTACCTGCCACATTCAGCCTAGGATCTCCTCACCCTTCTGATCTTTGTTTTTGTCCCCAGCTGGAAGATGCACATGTGCTCAGGTGCAGCTCCGCAAGTGATTGGCAGGTTCTAAGGTCAGCAGATGGGTAACCTTGATTTGCTTGCGAGGTCTTTTCTGCCAAAATGATCCCGGGGCAGAGACCACAGGCCATCCTCAAAGTCTGCCCAGCATGGTGACCTTCCCTATCTCTTGTGTATGTGTGTATGTGTGTATGTGTGTTGTCCAGTGCACGACCATGTAAAATCACACCACACACACACACACAGATTTTTCTGCCAAATCGTAACCTTACTTTCTCCGTCTTTTCTTACTGTCTGTCTGTGAAAATTTCTACACACAATGTATTACAGTTTCAGTCCACTCTGCTTCACAGCTTGAGCTATCCCATGGTGAGGATGGATCACCATTGTATTTTGGGATTATGAGGAACAGTTTTGCAGCACACATTCCTTTGTATCCTGTATTTCACCAAAGAAAAACATATCATCAGTTGTAAGATCACAAATATTTACTTAACCCTAACATGAAATAGCTTACTCCTAAACCGGGCATGTTGGCACACTCCTGTAATCCCAGCACTCGGGAGGCTGAGGCAGGGGATCATTGCAAGTTTGAGACCAGCCTGGGCTGAACTGCATAGTGAGACCCTGTCTCAAAAAAAAAAAAAAAAAAAAAAAAAAAAAGAAAGAAAGAAAGAAAGAAAGAAAAGAAATAGCCTACTCCTTAAAGTAGTAGGTGCTTAAAGTGCTTGTTACTTAAGACCTTGGTTGGAACCTGTACTCATCCTGCGGTGCCCTTGGCCACTAGAGTGCTGACCCACCCTGGGAGACTCGAGTTCTTAGGGTGACGGGCTTCAGACTGGCCTAGGTGTGTAAACAGAATGTGTCTAGGATCAATGAGAAACAGATCCCACGAGTGTGCCCACTCACTCATTCTTTCAGTATGTTGGAAAGCATGTCTTTTAAAAAACTTTTTTTAAACTTTTGGTTTCGCCAGTTATACATGTACATGGTTGAAGCAGTATTTTCTCACTGCTGATGAAAACAAAACAAAAACAGATGGGTGGCCCCCTGCCAATCCTCGTCCTTCCCAGCCCTGCTCTCCCCAGAGGCACTGTGTCCGGCTGTGAACTGCTCTTTTTGGCATTTGATTCCCTATTTTTAAATGACAAATGTGTCCTCCTAGTACTTGATTTTTGAAACTTCAGACAGTATCTAGTGACTTCCTCCCATTGAAGGTGAAGACTTACTTAGGTCTGCTCACCAGCATGTCCTCCTCAAAACAGTCCTTTTGCCTTCTCCTTAGGGTTTGGCTTGGAATTAAAAAAAAAAAATCAGTGTTTTTGTCTTTTCTTTTTTTCTTTTTTGGTACTGGGGATTGAACCGAAGCCCTTTGCCCTTTGCAGTGAGCTGCATCCCCAGCCCTTTTGTATTTTTGTAATGTGAGACAGGGTCTTGCTAAGTCACTAAGTTGCCCAGACTGGACCTGAATTTATAGCCTTGCAGGTGGCTATAAATTGCACCTGACTGAAGGTTTTGTTCTTTATGAGCGCACAGAGCTTTACACCACTTAAAGATCTTAAACTTTTTTTGCAGATCCATTTTATTTCAAAGAGAGAAAAAAAAAAGAAAAGAAAACAAAATTTCAAAATATGTCAATCAGGGGGCAACAATGGTACATCCATTGCACATTGTCGTCCCTAAATCATTCAATCAGAGCATCTGCATTCAGTTGTCCAGACAGTAACAGCACAAATCTTTCTCCTCAGTGAACTCAAAGAAATCAGTAGTATAACTACTTAACTATTTTTTACATACATATACACATATACATATGTCATTTCTTTCAGCTTTTCACACTAGTGAGACAATACATGTGTGTCTTATTTATTTCACTTGTGAGTGTGGTCTCAAGTTGCACTACTCAAGGATCTCATATGCTCAGATTACTTTTCCTGCCCAACTTTTTGTCATGTTTGTAATTAATGATTGCCTGTCTAGTTCGTTCATTCTCTCTCCTGGTAGAATGGCAGTACTCGGCGTGTTCTTGCCAGTGGGCTGAGCGCCTGGGTGGCTCATAGCCGCTTGCAGGTTACATCTGTGAATTGTCTGTTCCTCTTCTTGGCCTGTTTCCTTTGGCCACCTGTGAGCATCTGTTCTTTGTGGGTGGTGTTAAGAGGACAGCGACAGGGTCAGAGATGGGGAGAGACACGTTGCAGGTTGGGAGGGAGGCTGTGGCTGGCAGCAAGCCCTTCCTTCCCTCTCTCCCTCCCTCCTCTTTGTGCCCTCTCTCCAGCTCTGACAGAGCCCAGGTCAGGGTCAGGGTTTCAAGTCTGCATTGTGCTGACCCACAGGCTGCTTGGTGGACAGCTTAGGGTATGCCATAGTGGCGCCTGACACAGGATGAGAGGCTCAGAGGGTTCTGGGGCTGAGCTGTCCCCTCAGAAAGGGCTTGTTTCCCATCTCTTGGTAAGCAGCAATAGCAGTAAATACCCACAGGGAGCCTCCTCTGTGGCCTGTTGCTACATGTGCTGTGAATTTGATTGACCCCTGTGGGCTCTGATCAAGCATGGCTTGGCTGAATCATGGCCCCATGTTCAGTTGCTGAAGCCATAACTCCAATGCCTCAGGATGTAGCCATATCTGAAGAGTCCTTAACAAGGACATTAAGATAAAATGGGGTCATATGGGTGCACCCCATTTAAAAGTGACTCCCTTTTAATAGGAGGTGAGTAGCACACAGACACACACAGAGGGACAATGCTGTGAGGATACGAGGCACCATCTGCAGCCCAGGAGAGAGGCCCCAGGAGAAGCCAGACCTGAGACATTGTGATCGTGGACTTCAGCCTTAGGGCCTGGCAGGCAGTTTCTGTTGTTGAAGGCAGCCCTTCTGTGGCACTTTCACGACAGTCTTAGCAAATGAATATGAGGACAGTACAGTCCTTAGCTGGTCATTAGGAAACGTAAACACGCAGCTGGGTGTGGTGGCACATACCTATAATCAGGAGGATCACTGCAAGTTCAAGGCTAACCTGGGCTATGAAGTGAGTTCAAGGCCAGCCTGAAATGCATAGTGAAACCCTGTCCCCGAATAGACAAAATAACTAACTAACTAAATAAATAAATAAATAATAAAAGAGAAATGTGAAAACACAAAGGCAGGCACACACGCACTCACACACATACAAGTAAAGATTCAGATATAATTCCAAGGACTCAGAATGAATCTGACAAGTGAAGGTATTTAAGGGACTAGAGTATAAAGCCTCTAAACAAGGCTAAGGGAGTAGCGGGCAGAGGCTCAGTCCAAAGGGGAGACGTGGACCCTGCTACCCAGGCCTACAGGGCCCCAAACAGTGGGACACCACAGCGACTGGATGGTAGGGCTCTCAGTGTAAGACAGGGCAGAAGTCGGGCCATTCTCCAGGTGGCAAGAGAAAGCTTCTCAGTGTTGAGTCAGGAGACCTGCTAGCCAGTAGCAGACTGTCAGCTGTGGTGCCACCCAGTTCCAGGATGGAATATCCAGTGGGGTCAGAAACACCGCAACCCTCCCCCAGGTCCAGCCTGGCAAGCAGAGGGAACTAGCTGTTGAGTCTGAACCCCTCCCAGAACGGGGTTATAGTCATTTCAGGGTCGCTGGCCTGGACTTGGCTTAGGTTCTAAACCCCATGGTTGTACCTCACCACTCTCTGTGACACAGTTGTGGAAAACTGTGTCTGTCCGTGACTCTGACAAACAGCCTAAGCCTTTGATCTCCTTACTCATCCATTATCCTAATTAGGTTGTTTCCCAGAGAGGGGTGTTGTTCCGCGCTGGGACTCAGCCAGTGCGAGGAGGTCCAAGTGTTACTGTGGAAGCCACAGTACTTTAAGAAATAGGAACTCCTTGTTGTGGAAAATTTGGAAAGTAAGAGGAGTATAAAGAAGAGAAAAGACCACCTGCAAAGTCACTAGAGAATTGCTTTTAGTAGTCTGGTGCTTTTATCAGTCTTCTCAGGATGTGCATTTATTTTCTTACATAATTTAAATCCACCTGTGTGCAAAATTATATGCTCTCTGTTTTTGAGCTTCCTATATTTATTTACTTATGTTGTGAAGATCATTTTAATGCTAGTGAATGGGTGCACATAACCATAATATTCCCTGTTGAATTTTCCCTGTATTCATAAATAATGGTTATGGAAATGGCTGTATGCATCTCTGAACAGGAATGTTCAACTCAGCTGCTTTCTGATTACTTCTGTGGGATAGCACCTTAAAAATGGGGTTCTTTTGTAGAGAGATGGAGACGTTTTAAGGGGCATGCATATCTCCTCATGCAGTCAGGTAGGTAGCAATCTCTCTCCATGGATATTTTTAAAATTTGGAGTGGATTGGTGCCTCTTTCTACTTCTACCAGCAGTTCAATGGCTATTTTAAAAGACTATTCAGATCCTCTATTTATCTCTGAGCCAGTTTTGGCAAGTTGTTTCTTAGAAATTTGTCCATTTTGTCTAAAATTTCATAGTAATTGCCACCAAATTATTGGTAATGTACTCTTGTTGATCAGTACTGCTCAAAATTTGTTGATTATATTAACCTCATCATTGAATGGTATAGGCTTTGTTTTATTCACATGTTAATGTTTTTCTGTTTAATTTCTAGTTGGTATACTTACCTTCTACCTTGGGTTTAATTTCCTGCTTTTTGTTTAACTTCCTAATATTCTACTGACCCCTTTATCTTTTCTCTTTTGATATATATTTTGTATCTTTTAATACATGCTTCTCTTTTAATATGTGCTACAAGTATCCCTCCAAGTTCTGCTTTAGCTGCACTTTACAAGTCTTGATATGTAACAGCTTTGTTATCACCCAGTACCAAGTATTTCCTAATTAACAATAGAATTTTTCTTTGACCTTAGAATATTTACAAATATGTTTCTTAATTGTAACATTTGGTGATTTTCTACTTTTCTTATTTTTTACTTCTAGCTTAATTCCTTTCTTTTTAAGATTGTATGTTCTGTTAATTCTTTTGAAATTTATAGACTTAGTTTATTGCTTGCTATGGTTTGTCTTTGTAAATATTCCATGTGTGCTTTATTTATTTATTTATTTATTTAAGGGTCCACTTTATTTTTTAAGCAGATTTTGTTGGTACATTTTAGATGTATATAATGATCACATTCATCATACAGAATTTAAACCTGTACATAAGATATCTTGTTCCTTTTTTGCCATTCCCCTCCCCTCCCTTCAACCCCTTTTCCCCTTCTTACCTACAGAAATTTTGTTTCCATTTTTTCCTTCTGTTCTTTTTTTGTCCCTTGCTTCCTTTCTCTCTCCCCACTCCCTTGAACATTTTCCTCCTATTTCCCAATACTTATTATACATTTTGACTTATTTACACTTTGAGTTTCTTATACTAGGGAAACAATGTAGTACATACACCTATGTCTAATTTCACTTAGGAGAATGGTCTCAAGGTGCGTCCATTTAGCTGTAAATGTCATAAGCTTATCCTTCTTTATGGCAGAGTAGCACTCCATTGTATAAAAAAAACCTCATCTTCTTTACCCACTCATCAGTTGGTGGGTATTTTGGTTATTTCCAAGATTTAACTATTACAAACTGTACATTAGCTATTATAAATGTGTGTGCGTATATTGCTGTGGTATGATACTTTTAATTCTTTTGGGAAGATATTAAGAAGGATAATAGTGGGGTCAAATGGAACCTCTTGTCCTAGTATTTTCAGGAATCCCCATACCAATTTCCACAGTGGTTATACCAGTGTACACTCCCACCACAAGTGGAGAAGTGTTCATTTTCCCCCACAGCCCTGCCAGCATTTGTTACTGGTTGATTTCTTGATAACAGCTATTATTCTGGAGTGGGATTGAATCTTAGTGTTATTTTAATTGGTATCTCTCAAATAACTAGTGGTGTTGAACCTTTTTTCCTGTATTTGTTTGATATTTGTATTTGTTCATCTAAAAAGTGTCTATTCATTTCAGAGGCCTATTTTTGGATTGTATCTTTAAATTTGTAGGGTGTGACTTTCTTGAGTTCTTTATATACTCTATATATTAGTCCTTTGAGGAACTGTTGGAAAGACATTTTTTCCACACTGTGAGTTGTCTCTTCACTCTGTTGATGGTTTTGCTGGCTGTGAAAAAGCTTTTTAATAAGGTGAGATCCAAGTAGTTGATTCTTTGTGATAGTTCCTGTATTATTGGAGTTTTGTTCATAAAATCTTTGCCTACACCAGTGTCTTAAAGAGTTCTAGCTACTTTATCTTCCAGAAGATTTAATGTTTGTGTGTTAATATTTAGATCCATTTTTATTTTAGTTTAGTGCATGGTGAAAGATATGGGTCTAGTTTTAATCTTATGCATATGGAAAGCCAGTTTTTCCAGCACCATTTAATACAGAGGCTATATTTCTTTCAGTGAAGGTGATTGTTGCCTTTGTCAAAGATAAGGTGACTGAGTATGTTTAGAATTGTTTCTCCATCTTCTAATCTGTTCCATTGATCCTTAGGTGTGTTTTTTTGCCAGTACCATGTTGTTCTTATCACAGTGGCTTTGTAGTGTAATTTCAAGTCAGGGATTGTGATGCCCCTGCCTTGCCATTTTCACTGTATTGGTTCTTCCTACCTAAGAACAAGGGATATTTTTGAATTTTCTGATACATTCTTCAATTTCCTTTTTTAAAGACTATTTTAGTTTTCAATGTAGAGGATTTTTACTTCGTTAGATTGACTTCTAGGTATTTCTTTTCTTTCTTTTTTCTTTTTTGTTCTTGTGATGCTATTGTGAAAAGTGTTGTCTCCCTAATTTCTCTATCAGTGGGTTTGTTATTTGTGTATAGGAATGCTATTGATTTTTGACTGTTGATTTTGTATGCAGCTATGGTATTGAACTTTATTATTAAGTCTAAAAGTCTTTTGGTGGAGTTTTGGGGTCATCTATGTAGAGTATCATGTTATTTGAAAATAATGATAATTTAACTTCTTTCTTTTGTATCCTTTTACTTCTTTTTCTTGTCTAATTGATATGGCTAATGTTTCCAGAACTATATTGAATGGGAGTGGCGATTGCAGACATCTTTGTCTTGTTCCTGATTTTTAGAGTGAAACCTTTTACTTTCTGTCCATGTGATATGATGTTGGGTGTTGTTTTGTCATAGATGGTTTTTATCAGATTGGGATAAAGACCATCTATTCCAGTTTTCTGGAGGTTTTTTTTTTTATCATGAATGGGTGTTGAACTTTGTCAAATGTTTTTTCTACATCTGTTGAGATGATCATATGTTTTTTGTCCTTGGCTCTATCAATATGGCATATTACATTTATTGGTTTTTGTATGTTGAATCATCTTTGCATTCCTAGGAGGAATCCTACTTGGTTAAGCTGCATAATCTTGATGACTTGCTGCATTCTGTTTGTCTGTATTTTACTGAAGATTTTTGCCCGTGTGTTACTGTGTTACTGAGAGAAATTTGGCTGTAGTTCTCTTTTTGGTTGGATTCTTCTCTGGCTTTGATATCCATGTAATGCTTACATCCAGGAATGAATTTTGGAGTATTGATTCCCTTTCAGTTTCATTAAAGAGTTTGAGAAGTAGTGGCATTAGATCTTCTCTAAATTTCTTGTAGAATTCAGCAGTGAATCCATCAGGGCTTTGACATTTCTTTGTTGGTAGGTTTTTAATCACATCTCTAATTTTATTGACTAGTATTGGTTTATTTAGAATTTTTATATCTTCTTGATTCAGCTGTGATAATTCATATGTATCCAGGAATCTCTCCGTTTCATTTTTCATCTTATTAGAATATAAGTTCTTAAAGCAGGTATTAATGATCTTCTGGATTTCTGCAGGATCTGTTGTGATTTCACTGTTTTCATTCCTAATTGCATGGATTTGAGTATTTTCTTTTTGTTTTTGATAAGTTTAGCTAAGAGTTTGTTAAATTTTTTTATTCTTTCAAAGAATCAACTCTTTGATTCATTGAGTCTTTGTAATTGTTTTCTTAGTCTCCATTGCTTTAATTTCTAGTCTGATCTTTACAGTTTCTTCTCTCATATAAGCCCTGGGCTTGGTCTGCTGTGTTTTTTTTTTTTTTTTTTTTTTTTCTGGATGCTTGAGGTTCAACATTAGATTTAGTTAGCTTGCTCTGTTTTTCTGATATGGGTATTCACCACTATAAATTTCCTTTGTAGGACAGCTTTCATTGTGTTTCACAAGTTGCGGTATGTATTGGCATTATCATTTAATTGTAGAAACTATCTTAATTTCTTTTTTTTTTTCTGCACTGGGGATCAAACTCACGACCTTGTGCTTGCCAGCTTATTTTGTTCTTTAATTTCATCTGTGACTGATTGGTTGTTCAGAAGGTATTATTTAATTTCCATGTGTTTATGAAGCTCTTGTGGTTTCTTTTGCCATTGATTTCCAATTTCATTACACTATCATCAGATAATATGTATGGAGTAATTTCAATGCTTTGCATTTCTTTACGTGTACCAGTTCTATAAGCTAGTGGTATTGATCTGTTTTGGATACCATTTGCAGCTAAGAAGAATGTGTATTCTGCAGTGGAACACTCCCATCTACTTAGTAGGTGTAGACATCTACTAAGTCTGTTTGTTTCAGTTCTGAGATTTCATTGTTGAATATTTTCCATTTAGTTGATCTATTTGTGACAGTGGAGTATTGAGGTCCTCCATTACAATTGTAATTGAGCTTATCTGGTTTTTCTTATTTGTTAAAATTCGTTTTGTATAGTTGGGTGCATTAGTGTTTGGTGCATATATATTTATGGTTGTTACCTCTTCCTTCTGGATTGTTCCATTTATGAGGATGTAGTGACCTCCTTTGTCTGTCTTGATCAGTGTTAGCTTGAAATCCACTTTGTCTGCAAATAGAATAGTTACCCATGCTTTTTTCTGGGTTCCTATGTCATGAAATATTGTTTTCCATCCTTTAACTTTTGGTGTATAGATTTCTTTGAATTAAATGTGTTTTTTTTTCTTTTTGTACCTGGCACCATTTTTTTTTATTAGCTTCTTAGTCATCATCTGGAAAGAAAATATTCTAGAGTAACACCATTGAAAACAGCTTGGATAAAGCATGGTCACCACTATGTATCATAAAGTAGGTACAAGATATTTTACAGTCACAGAGGTATGGTACAGTACTGTCCTACATCTATAATACCAAAGGATCTAGTTTAAAAGGCATTATTTCAGACTCAATTCTACTTTTCCAGCAGAGGGCTCAAAGGATGTTATGACACAGCTCTGTAAAGAAATGCACTGTCTTAGATAGGATTTCCTTTCACTAATGGCACAGTTTACCCACTCTTTTCATGAACATCAGCTGAAAACTGTTTTTAAAAAACCTGGGGTAAAAATAAGAAACAGGAAAAAGAACCTAAAAGAATTCATAAAAAGATGATTGAGTGAAGGCAAGCAATATTCAACCTAAATGTGTTTCTTCTATACAGCATATTGTTGGATCTTGTTTCTTGGTCAGTTCTAGCAATCTATTTCTTTTGATTGGTGAATTGAGGTCATTTACATTGATGGTTATAACGCTGATAGTATTGACTTATTCTTGCTATTTTCCTATTGTCAGTTCCCCTTTTTTTCTCTCTGCTTAATTGCTTTCCTTGCCTGGTTGATTCATTCTTTTAGAGTTCATGAAGTTTTAGTCCTTGTTAACTGTTTCTAGAAAAAGTTATTCAGAACACTTTGGAGTGTCATTCAGAACACTTTGGAATGCTGGTTTTGTGGTCATGAATTTCCTCAGGTGTTCTTTGCCATGAACATGTCTTATCTCTCTGTCAATTTTGGAAGATAGTTTTGTGTGGTACATGCATCTGGGCTGGAGATCATTTTCTTTCAGGGACTGAAATACGTCACTCCAAGATCTCCTGAGTGAGGGTTTGCATTGAGGTCAGTTGTGATACTGATGGGCTTTCCTTTATAGGTGATTTATTTCTTTTCTCTAACAGCTTTTAATATTCTGTTCCTGTGTTGAATTTCTGGAATCTTGACTATTATATGCTTGGGTTAGATATTTTTTGATCATAGCTAATTGGAGTTCTGTATGCCTCCCTTATCTCTGTGTCAGATTCTTTCCCCATGCTTGAGAAGTTTCCTGCCATTACTTCTGTAGATGGATTTTTTTTAAAGTCTCTTATCACCTGCTGTTTCATTGACCCCAATTAATCCTGTGTTATTCTCTGCGTATCACCTAGCAGCTGTTGGATTGATTTTTCCTGGTTTCTTGCTGTTTTTAAGAAATCTTTTTTTTTCATGATTGCTAACTGAAATGCTGTGGACTTTTTTCTTTTTTCTGTTTGATACAGGATATCACTATGTAGTTCAAGCTGGCCTTGAATTTGCTTATGTAGCCTAGGCTGGCCTCAAACTCCTGATCCTCCTGTCTCAGCCTTCCAAGTGCTGGAATTACTGGTGTGTGCAACCTTGCCCAGCTGAAATCCTGTCTTCTATATCTGTTATTCTGTTCTCACTTTGGTTCATACTGTTGCCTATACTTTCAGTGGAATTTTTTGTGTATTATTTGTCTGAATCTATTTCATGGATTCCATTTCTTTCCTATTTTGAGTGTTCATGGTTTCCATAATTTTCCTAATCTCCTCTGTTTTTTTTTTAATCTGTATGTTCTCTAGAGTCACTAGTCATGTGTTTCATTATGACCACCATTTCTGTAGTTATATGAAGTATTTTTCATTTGATTCTTTCTAGAGCCTCATTCATCTGCTTTTCTACTTCTGCTGTTAACACTTCAGAGAGTCCGGGTGGGTGGCTTTTGAATTGTTCCACCTCATCGTCCCCTGGGTTTGCCTTTCGTGAGTTGGAAGTCTGGGGTTGCATATTAAGGTATAAGTGTCTTCTCATGTTTTCTTAAGTTTAATTCCTGGGTTGATGCTTGTAAATTGCTTATTGACAGCTAGCTTTATTGCTAGTATTAAGCACCCTTAATGACTATTTCTCAGATGTGTCTTCCAGGTGTAACTGGATTTTTGGCTTTGAGTCTGTTGCAAGATCCTGCCTGTTCAATTTATTGGGGATGAGAAGTTACTGCCTATTTTGCTTAGCTCCTGGTTCTTTGGCATTGACCTATATATTTTTTATGATCCTTAAGCAATCTTAGACTTGGGATAGCAGGAAGAACAACTGATGAGAATAATTATGCCACTTTGGTCAAAGTAGTACAATCAGTAATAGCAGTAGCATCAAACACAGCCTAGAAAATGACAAACTGTGGTAACAATTTTCCAACTTCATATGTGAACTGTATTTTTGCTTATATAACAAAATCTAAAAGGAACCAGAAAACTGTAAGTAGTAAATATGCCCTCACTATAATGATTTTACCCTCAGGAGAAAAAGTTTAAAAGGGGGTAAGGGAGAAAAAAATAGAAGAAGAGAAAGAGGTTAGAAGCAAGGCTGGAGGACAAAGGAAGATTATGCAAAGTTAGGATTTATAATGAAGACAGGAGGAAAAGAGAGAAGGTAGAAATAAAAATAAGAACAGAACAACAATGAAAACAAAAAAACTAGAAACATTGTTCACACGAATATAAAATAAGAACATTGTAAATATATAAAATAAGAAAAAAAGGGGCTGGGGATTTAGCTCAGCGGCATAAGCACCTGCCTGGCAAGCTTGAGGTCGTGAGTTTGATCCCCAGTTCCCCACCCCCCCAAAAAAGAAGAAAAGAAAAAAAAAATGTTCACTTCAGGGCATGTCTCTGTTGTCACTATTAGAGTGACCAGACAGAGCTCAGATCTGTGTTGATAAATCCCAGCAAGCCAGCTGTAGATTTATAGTCTACTGGACCCTGGATAGTCCTAGCAAGTCTGCAGCTTTAGTTCTGCTGAGGCTCAGGTTGGCTTATGGCTATGAGGCTGGAACCCGATTTATTCAGCCTGCAACACTCTTATGTGCCCTCCTATTGGCTTTGAACTCCTGCTGACTTAAACTCAGTTCCACCTCAACATGACAATAGGAGTCACTAGATGGAGCCAGCCCACAGGTGCTTTGAATTCTTAGCTCAGTTGGCCCCTCTCCAAGATGGCTACCAGCCAATTGACCTCTCCTGGGGGATGTCTGAATTCATGTAACTCACCAGTCACTACAGTCTACTGGTTCCACTGTTCTGTTCCACTGGTGTGTTTCTCTGTGGAGGCCTCTGGGGTTACCAGTGGTCACTATGTGTCTGTGGGTGTGAGCCACCCATCACATGCAGTGAATCAGGCTTTGGGGAGAATGCGCCAGTTGCCACATTCTTCTTCTGCATTGAGGTCTGCCTCTTTGCTTCACTTCTCACTTCAGACCTTTTCTAGCTCCTAGGACTGACTTCCCTCCTTCTCTTTCTCATGTTGCTCTATGCCAGCATCTGGACACCAAGTCTCGGAGACGCTGTTTCTCTGCTGCTCAGCATTTCCAACCAAGGGTATTTATTTCTAACATGGTTTCTTCCTAAAGCTTTATTTTTAACCTTTCCCACATAGACCCACACTCCATCTGGAATTAGGTATTGCAGCCAATGTAAGGTGTAGGGGTCACGGTTCATGTTTTTCCATATGTACATGGAGTTGATTACCCACTATTTACTCAAAAGTCTGTCCCTTCTTTTTTTTTGAATTTTTTTAAATTTTATTTTAAAAGGGAGTAAAATTAAACACAACAAAACAGAACAGAGTGGGACATAAGAAAGCATAAATTTCAAAGCTAGACAACCAGAGATCTTCACTATCTGTCATATTGTCTCTTGTTTTCTTCCAAATGGTTGTCTTTATCCTTGCATATGGAGAGCTCATACTAAATAACATAGCCAATCTTGTCACAAGATGTGTAGTTCACTGGCTCCCACTTGCTAGGCAGGGAGGAAGGGGAGAGGGGACACGGGATGGGGGACAGGACAACTTGAGATGTCTGATTCTCAGCCCACACGCAGGCAGGATCACAGTCGCCCCCCCAGAGACGGGAAGAGTTCCTTGTTCTCCCGGCACCCCAAGTCAACCGCACCGTGCAGGTCCCAATGCGCCAGGGTCTCTCTCCTTTGGGCTGCTGAAAGTCGGCCACACTCTCAGCCGCCCCCAGAGAGGGGTGGAGGTCCTTGTTCTCCCGGCACCCCAAGTCAACCACACTGTGCAGGTCCCGATGCGCCAGGGTCTCTCTCCTTCAGGCTGCCGAAAGTCTGCCACACTCTCAGCTGCCCCCAGAGGCGGGGGGGATTTCCTTGTTCTCCTGGCACTCCGAGTCAATTGCACGGTGCAGGTCCCGAGGCACCAGGGTCTCTCCCCTGCAGGCCCCCTAAAGTCCGCCATACTCACCTGCTATTTCTTTCTGATGAATTGACCATTCCATTTCCAAAGTTCTGAAATGGCCAACAGACCACAGAAAGAATTCTCTTTAGGCTCCTGTTTGAAACCAGCAGCTACAGTGATCTGCTGGCCTTGCTTCAGGGCCAAAGTCTGTCCCTTCTGTATGTGTAACATTCAGTTCCAGGTCCCTCATACCTGTTCCATTACACCATCTGTCCCCATAGCTTACAGTGAAGCCACTACCTGTAGCTCCAGTGCCCAGTTTTGATCTCTGTGGAGACTGTTCTTAAGGTTGCATGAGCCGATCCTAGAGTGTGGGGAGAAGTGATGGTTTTACATTCCCCCACTTAAAAGCCTCAGAGTTCAGCAGTCTTTGATTTGTCAACAATGTCTTGTAGTTTATAACAGTTACATCATTATATATGGTATTTTTTCACATATCCTTTTAATTCTGTGTTGCTGGTATTTGAAAGTATTATTTAAATTTTGCATATTTGCCCTCTCATCACGTTGCTAAGTTCACTTAATTCTAGTAATTTGTCCTTATATTTCTTTGCATTTTTCACCTATACAGTCATGTCATTTGCATGATGATTGTGGTTTAATTTCCTTCCTCCCAGCTTTGTCCCTCTCACTTGTCTCCTTCCCTGCCAAGGTGGGGTCTTGTACAGGGTGAGTGGAAGTGGTCCTCACAGCCCGTGCACTCTGTGAAAAGGGACCTGCATGTACATCTTCTGCCAAGTTTTAGAATTTGCCCCAATGATCAGTTTGGTTGCAGAAAGCTGAGTTGTTTTCCTATCCAGCTGCAGTGTCTTCCTAGGGTTTATAGTTGAGTGAAATGGATTTAAATCAGAAATACTGAGAATAAGGAAGGTGCTCACGACTTATCCTCAGGTATTTACTTCTGTTTTGTACATTTTGGATGATTTCATACCATAGATTGTTGATTGGTGGACCTCCATGACTCTCTCTCTCTCTCTCTCTCTCTCTGCCACTGGGGATCAAACCCAGGGCCTTTACATGGAACTACAGAGCTACTTTCCCAGTCCTTTTGTATTCTGAGCAGGTTCTGACCAAGTTGCTAAGTTGCCCAACTTAGATCTGTGCTGGATCTTGTGATCCTCTTGCCTCAGCCTCCCTGCGTGCTGCATGTTACATGGTTGCTTTGCTGAAGAGAGTACTCCAGTAAAAAAGAGATTTGTTGAAGGCAGCCTGACCTCTGAATTTGCAGCAACTGCTGAAAGTTTATTTTAGCAGCATATTCCCAGCTGCTACAAGAAATCACTGCAAAAGTAGCCCAAATGGGTAAAACTCTCCAGCTCGGAAAGTTGTGTGCCCATCTGTCTTTAGCCAGAATCCTGTCTCTGAGGCCACCAGCTGGGAAGGGTGTCCAGATGTCCTTCCCAGAGTCAGGGAGGGAAGAGAAAATGACCAGAGGGGAAGCCTGCAGGGTGACTTTATGGAGGAACCTGGTGACGTGCAGGAAGGGAGCAGTGTTTTTCTTTCCAGGACCGTTGGAGACAGCGCAGAGCAGCATTGGCAGCTCTGGTGACCATTAGCAGCTGTTGTCAAAGTTAACATTGCTGCCTCCCAGTCCACACAGGGTCTCTGTGAAAGTGACAGGAAGGGAATGTAGAAAAGAGTGGTGTGGCCTGTGGTGTCATCCTTTCCTTCATCCAGGAGTGTCTGTGGGTAACCAAGATTGCCAGGTTTACTGTCCCATGGAGCTGCACCCTGGTGATGAGGGTGCAGCTCCATGGGACAGTAAAGGTGATGAGGCTAGGGGAAGCATCCAGGACCCCAGGGCCTTCACTGTGTCCCACAGCTGCGCTTGTCACCTCTGCTTCTTTCCATTTCCATGTCAGGCATTTCCTCCCAAGTTGGCCTGTCTTTAGGATGCCTGTGGAGTCATCTCAACCCTGTCCTGGCTGCATTGCATTTTTAGAATCTTGGACAGTGTCCATTTTTCTCCTGCGTGTATGCATTAGCAAATATCTGGAAGTAAGTGGTCCTTGGGGTTAAACAGCTAAGGTTCCCAACCGCGTCCTCGGATGGGATGTGCATGGTCCCCCTGTGTGTCCACTGAGCATTTCACAGGGTATGGTGGTGCACGGTTGTAATCTCAGCTACTCAAGAGGTTGAGGCAGGAAGATCACAAGTTCTGGACAGCCTAGGCAACTTAGTGAGATCCTGTGTCAAAATAAAATAAAAAGTACTGAGAAATAGCTCAGTGTAGGGTGCTTCCACAGTGTGTATGGGATCCTGGTTCACTCCCTGTAGCTACAGAAAATATAAAAGGAAAAGAAAGGTGTTTTATTTATGTACTTTCACTCAAACCAAGAACTGTCATCTCTGCTTTTAAGCCTGTATCCAAGCTTTAGACTTTGTGTCTGTCCTGCCCTTTGCTCCAAGTCTGCATCTCTTGCCATGGTGCTTCTGGAAAGGATTGTTTGGGCAGCAGTTCTGTGGGGTGTACTTGTGTAAGGTCTACCCACACTTGAGTGTACATGTGTATAGTGTCCTCCTGGCTGTCCCAGAGGGCAAGGGAAGATGTCTTAGTTACCTCCTTTTTGCTGGGACAAAATACCCGACTCCCACAAGTTGAAGGAGCAGACGTTTATTTTGGCTCACAGTTCGTACAGATTTCAATCCATAGTTGGTTGGTTCCAAAGCAAGGCAGAGGGACATGGCAGAAAAGAAACAGTTCATGGCAGGGTAGATCAGAAGTAGGAAATAAGAAACCTTCCTTTCCCATCCCGGCTACAAGCCTTGGTGCCACACACATCCAGGTTGGCCCTTCCCATTATCCACAACCAGAACTACCTAGAACCTAATCAGTGGACTAATCCAGTATCACACACCCATGATCCAGCCACCTCCCAGAAACCATCTATGAGTGCATGAGGCTTTGGGGGCACATCTAGATATAAATCACAATAGTGGAGGAAGAGGGAAGCCATGTCCGGTAGACATCCACGCTGCCTGTGGCACCGGCCGTCCTGGTGTTGCCAATGGGCAGTGCTATGAGCTCCCACTCACAGGAGCCCACCCAAAATAAGCAAGGGGACCTCGGAGTCACCCAGCCATTGCCCTGGATCTAACCTGCAGGCAAGCCTTGGAGAGGTCATCTGAGCGGACTCAAGGTGGCTGTGGGCCTCCCATGTGGGGCAGCAGTCCCAGGAGAGCTGGCCTGGACCTTGGGCCCTCTGGGAGCCCCGGCAATCCAAGAGGAAAGGCTGGCCTGTGTGCTTGGCTGCTGCCTGCAGCATCATTTGGACCCGTTTTTTTTCCCCCTTCCCATGTGGCTCCATAGTAGTGCAGCAAGACTGAGCTGTAGGATAACACTGGGCAGGGACTGCGGTCCCACCTGCGGGGCATCTGCTGTAGGAATATTCCCAGCCTGGCTTTGCGGCTGGCCGGCTCCTCCTGCAACCCCGGCCCCCCCAGGCTGCAGATGCGCAGGCAGGCAGCTCGGCCCTCTATAGGGAAGGGCAGAGCTCAGCGGAGGCTCTGGCTCTAGTAAGGCAGCTCTGCTGGCTGCATGCTGGCCTCCTTTTTGGCTTTTGTCTGGTTTTGTTTGGAATGGCTGGAGGACAAGATGTCACAGATGGAGACAAGTCTGCATGGAGGGGACTCGGCAGAACATTCAGGGAAGAAAACACTGGGGTCAGCTGGGAACAGTGAATGGTCTCCGGGGTTCCATCCTTCCTGCCTGTCAGCCTTCCTAGCAGCAGCGGCGGTTTAGAGAGCTCTTCCTGCATTTGTGAGCATGAGATTTTAAGTCTTTTATGGGGTGTGTGTTATTCACCTCTCTGTACGTGTGTGCATGTGTTTGTACATCTGAATGTTGTGCATGTCCGGTGCAAGATTTGTATGTGTGCATGTGCATGTCCACGCATGTGTGTTTGTGTGGGTATATTTCTGTGTGTGCATTGGTGTGTGCCCTCTGGTCTGGCAGTATCCAAGGCGATTTGGGGAAGTGTCAGATATGCCCTCACAGAAGCTGATCAGCATGGTGATATGGCAAGTTGACTGGGTCCTCCTTTTAAAGTGAGGGGAGCACACTGACCAATCGGCTCCATCTCATGTAGTTAGAGCACCCCCTATCCCAGGGAATCTAACCTGATGCACGGGTGGGCCGAGAGGACCACACAGATAGATGGACAGGCTTTTGGGTGGTGTGGTGACCTGGCAGGGGCTAGTGCTGTGGCAGGGAAAGTGTTTGGTAGGTTTGGTGCCCAGGGCCATGGTGCAAGCTGAGGTGTGTCATTGGGCTCCTGTAGGGCAGGTGTGGTTCCCTCTGAGCCACAGGATGTGACATCTGGGCTGCCTGCTCTGTGACTGCCCTGGGAGCATCTTTTCTGAGTGTACCTCAGCAGTACTATGGTGCTGCCTCCCCTTTCAGAGGGCATGGCCAGTGGGCAGAGCCTTTGTCCTCCATACCTGCTTTGACAGAGCAGTGACAGGCGTCAGAGGGGGCTTAGTGAGACTCAAATCCAGCAGGACCCGGCCAATGGCCACAGTCAAACCTCTGGCCCTGTACCTGCTTTGATCCTGTTTCAGGGATAAACGCTCAGGCCCGGAGGCTGCAGCGGATCCGTGCCAAGGGAACCCCAAGCCTGGCCCCAGGGACTGTCTGCAGCTCTCCTCCACCCCAACTGCGTCGCACAGTCAGCGAGACCAGCCTGAGCCCGTCCACTACCCTGCCTGAGGCTGTCCAGGGCCCTGAAGAGCCGGCCCGGGACGCCATGCGCTGCTCCCTGTTCCAGGCCCCGCACCTGCTGCTCCTGCAGGGCTACAGCCAGCAACACGTGAGCTGCCCCCCAGGGCCCGGAACGTGGTCTGTTATGCCCGTGTGGCTAGGAGGAGGAGATAGAGGTGGGAGGAGCAGGGGCAGTAGGAGAAGGGACACTGACTTAGGCCCCAGCCCCTGTAGAGAGCTCTTCAGCCCTCTCCATACTGCTTCTCGGGCCTTCTGGGAAGGGTGTGTGTGGGTTCCCAGGGCAGGGGCTGGCCAGCCTGCTCATTGTCCTAGTGATGGTGGGTACCAAATCACCACTTGGTGGTGACATTTTTCTGGGTAAGGCCACACTGCCCCCACCAGCTAGAGCCATTTCTTGCCATTCTGTCTTGTGCCTAGGCTTCAGCTGGCCTTAGCCACCTCCTGCTCTGCAGCATTGCTGCTGTGTCACTTGCCCTTCAGCCTTGTCCCCTTGTCCCTTCATCCTTTCTCACCCCACTGGGTTGACACTTTCCATGGCTACTGGGCTCGAGTCTCAGGAGATCCCCATGGTAGTTTGGTGGTGAAGATGGGCCCACACACTCAACATGGGTACTCTCAGAGCCTGACCTAGGCGGGGCCTGTTGAGTGTGGGCACAGTGTGGGCAGTGCCGCTGCTAGCCTCAGACAGCAGTCCTAGCTGCAGAGTCTGGGACACCATTCTACCTGTCCTCACCTGTGTGGTATCACAGAGGTAGCATCCCCTCTTAGTTGTGCTTCTGCTTTTAGGACAGCCTAGTGTACGTGCTCAACCGGGAGCGGCACACAGTGGGCCAGCGCACACCGTCCAGCAAGCCAAGCATCAGCCTGGCAGCTCCTGACATCCTGCCCCTGCACTGCACCATCCGCCGGTGCCCAGCCCCAGACGGCAGCCCTGAGGCGGCCAGGCTGGTGCTGGAGCCCATTGCTGGGGCGCCCGTGGCTGTCAACTTTTCTGCAGTGGGCCGGGGAGCTGTGGTGCTAAGGCACGGCGACCTGCTCTCTCTGGGCCTCTACTACTTGCTGCTCTTCAAGGATCCTGCACAGGCCCAACTGCTGCCTGCCAGGGCCCTGGCTCACCTGCGGCCACCACAGAGCTGCAGGACATGTGGTGCTGCACTCCGGGCTCGCAGTGCCGCCTCCTGCTCATTGGCTGCTTTGCCCAGGCGGCGGCAGCTGCTCCTGGAGTTTGAGCCTGATATGGAGGACGCGCTGCTGCAGAGGATCATGACGCTGATTGAGCCAGGGGGCGATGACTACAAGCTGACACCCGCTTTCCTCCTCTGCCTCTGCATCCAGCACTCGGCCACGCACTTTGAGCCCGGCACCTTCGGGCGACTGCTGCTCAAGATTGCCAGGAGGATCCGAGACACAGTCTGGGTGAGTGACACTGCTGGGGTGACCTGTGCAGCAGGTTTGCCAGCTGTATTTGCTTGCCTCAGGCATAAGGCCCGACTCCTCTTAATGCTGTGCAGTGGTTCCGGGATGGGTGGAGGGCCAGCCTTCGCCACCTGTCCACCTCCTAGCTGGCATCAGTGGTAGTTTGACATTGCAGACCACCTTGAGGGAGGTCTGGCCCTTCGGGGCCCCTTGAACCTCTGTCCTGTATCCCTCCTCCGGGTTCAGCCTGGCCTGATGGTGCCTCCACATGCCCCAGTGAGGTATCTGGAGCCTGGGCGCCTCACAGAGCTCTCACAGGTCCTTGTTTGCAGCTGGCACCCTGTGCTTTCTGTCTACCAAACTTCCACTATTACAGCTTGTGGTTGAGGGTGCTGGACCGGGTGGCTTTGTCCAGGGACATACTCTGTCTCTTGGACTGGGCACTGTGGACCTGTGGGCAGAGAATTAATCCCTGGAGGACCTCTCTGGGACATTGTGGGACAGTGAACAGTATCCCCGCTCCCCCACAAGAGGCCCCACCCTCCCCCAGATACACCCAGATGTCTCTAGGCTTTGCCCTGGGATGCGTCACTTGGCAGTGTCACCCAGTTTGGTTGGGCGAGTGCTGGAGGAAGCAACTTACAATGAATAGCACAGCACAGCAGGGTTGTGTGAACAGTGTGCTGTGTTCCTCACAGAGATGGAATAATGTGTATCTGAAAGTATTCCTGTGTATATTCTTCCTTTGTCTCATATTTTTTCCTTCATAATTGTAGGAGAAAACCAAAGAACTAGCAGAGAAGCAGGCCCAACTGTAAGTATGCCCGGGTTACTGTTCCGCCTTTTATTGAATTCCCATTTCCCAGCATCCCAGTCTCCAGGGGCCTCCAGCCACCTCAGGGTCAGCCCTCAGCCTCACCTCTGTGCTGTTGTCTCTGAGTCTGCTTCCCTCCTCGGCCTGCACCGCCAAGTTCTGGGTGAGAAATTTCCCTAGAACATCCTTAAGATCATGGGCAAGGTTGCTGGGGAGCCTTCCAGGTCCCTCTCCCTAGTGACTGGGTTGAAGTGGCCTGTCCCCTGCCCCTAAGAAAGCGCAGGCCCCAGGCTCTGGGGCAGAGTGTTGCCCTCACCAGCGCCTTCTCCCATGGAAAGGCCCTTTCTGCCCTTTACTGCCAGAGGCACCTGACAGAGCCATCTGGATTATCTAGCAGAAGTGCTGCCGAATGGACACTGAGGGAATTGTCCTCCCTGAGGTGGCTTATAAGGACAGCAGTACCAAGTGTTTACACTGGGGACAAATAGTATGGGAGGCTGTGAGCTGCACACACCTTCTTGTGCATTATTGTAGAACCTAAAAGTTGCTGAAAAGTCCCCACAAAAGCGTCTGTTGCTTGATTCTTTGTACACACACAAATGTGCAGTTCTCAAGGAAGCCACCCATCCAAGAGTCACACCTACAGATGACACTGAAGGCTGGTGAAGGTAGCTGCTGAGGAGGGAAGGGGGAGGAATTGGGATCTGTGGTGCACATGTGCTAGCTTCCCATGCTGGAGTCACCATCCCCTTCCAAAGTAGGCTCTCAGGGCCCTCAAAGAGAAGGTCTCAGGTGGGCAGTGGGCTGGGAACTGCTGTCCTTACCGTTGACCAGGTGGACTCCAGCTCAGGACACCTCTTAACCATAGATCCTCTCTCCCAAATGCCTATCTGTATCAGGCTGATACCTGAATATTAATGTGCTGAGTGAGAATCATGAGCCCTGGGATCCCATGCTGCATGGGGGACCCAGACACTGCCTCTCAGCAGGCAGAAACCAGCCCTGAGGCAGCCTGGGCAAGAAAAGACTTTGATGCAGGATGGGATGACAGCAGGCTGTGTCTTGGTTGCTTTTCTCATTGGGAGTACAAAATATCCGAAGTTAAAAGGTGAAAGGTTTATTCAGTTCACAGTTTGTAGAGGTTTCAGTTCATAGTCAGTTGGCTCCAAGGCAGGGTGGCATGGCACAGGAACAACAGTTTATAGTGGCAGAAGACAGCAAAAGCAACAAAAGCAAAAAGGGCAAAAGGGGAGGAGAGAGACGACTCTTTCTGTCTTTTATAATGTACGTAGGCTATCCACCCCAGGGTAGGTGTAGCCCTCATAATCCCAGCATTGGACTGTGAATCAATCGCAAACCGTAGAAGCCTGCCCCCTGACTGCGTGAGGCTTTGGGGGGACATCTAGACACAAACTATACCAGGCAGGGAGGAGCCAAGCCATAGGCACAGGGTGGCACCTGCATCCTGTAGTTTCTGTGTGAGGGGACCCAGTGTGGGTGTGGGACCTCTCGAGGGACAATGCCCTGCTCTGTGCCAAGACAGCCCTAGTTCTAGGACTGAGGGGGTATGCAGTGGTGGGAGTATCCCTATACCTCCTCCTGCTCCTAGAGGTGCAGGTACCATAAGACTGGAACCTTCTGTCCTGGCGCCTGTGCAGTGGCGGCCTGGGCTGGACCCCGCTTCCCCCAACAGGAAGAGCCAGGTCTTCCCTTCGGCAGCAGCCTGCTTTTGCTATGTTTCCAGTCATTCGTTGTTAGGGCCTAAACACATTCTGGTTTCCAGCACTGATGCAAGCTCACAGCATTTAGTTTTTTTCCCCTTTCCTTTTTAAAATAATGTAGCACTTCCAAAACAGAACCATGCAGAATGTACCACGCAGTCACCAGGAACGCACACCTGGGCCCATTGTCAGTCACATTTTGCCATATTCCCTTCATATTGCTTTGTCTCTGTGTTTCTTTTTAATCACATGTGTGCAGATGACCATGGAATTTCCCTCAGTGCTCTGCATCTGGGGTCATTGTGTTCTTCCCTGGACTATCCCTGAGGGTCTTGTGCCCCAGGTGAAACCCTTAGTGACTGTCAACTCCTCTGCATGGAAAGCTGTGATCTGCTGATGGGGTGACGGGTTAGTCAGCTGGTGAAATTCCATGCATCTGTTGTATACGGTGTGGGGTGCAATGTGGAATGACCATTTTGTGTGGAAAACACCCGCTCTCTCTGCAGTCTCCAAGCCTACGATGTTAATATTGCAGTGACTCTACAGTAGACCTCTTGGCCTCATTCCCTGCTCAGCCCTGGTTCCCACCATTCTATCCCCACTTCTAGGGGTCAGTCTTTTAGCTTCCTCATGCAAGTGAGGTCTTTCTGCACCTCACTTACATTCACCTGACAGAACCTCCTCCGAGCTCACGGAGGGCAGATCTTCCTCCTCTGTGTAGCCGCTGCTGTAAGGTGTCCATGCGTGCCGTCTGTTCTTAATCTGTCCATTCTCTGATGGGCAGCTGGCTTGGCTCCGTGTCTGGATGTGCTTGGCAGTGCAGTCGCCTTGCTCTCATTCTAGTAGCATTTCCTGTGGGTGTATCCAGGAGTGGGACTGCCACATACTGCAGCAGCTCTATGTCCTCCTCCTCCCACCCTGGGGATTCACGCTGAGCTGCATCCCCACCCCTTTTGTATTTTTTATGTTGAGACAGGGCCTCACTAAATCACCAAGGTGTCCTGGCGGGACTTGAACTTGTGATTGTCCTGGGATTACAGGCTGTGCCATCATACCCGCTGGGTCTAGGTGTGGCTCTTGAGACACTTCCAGTCTCCCACGTGGCTGTGCTTGTTTGCATTCCCAACTCCCAGCCAGGGCTCCCTTTTTGCGATACCTGTGTCTCCCGTGGTTTTGAGAAGAGCCTTCCCCGTAGGCACAAGGTGACACCACTTCGTGGCTTTGAATGATTTGTATTTCTCTCATGAGTAGTGATGTCTGCAGTTAGTGTTTTAATTAGGAGCATCCCATCTGAATTCACAGGTGGAAATTAGTCTGCAAGCCCGTGACATATGATCAAAGCACATGGTGAATGTTTGAAGCACGTTTTAATGTATTACAATAAAGACACATTGCCCTTCAGAGCCCTCCCCTCGTTTTGATCCCACTTAGTCCATTGTTTTGGCCATTTTCTACAGCAGTTCTGGAAGTGTTTAGTGGTGCTGTCGTGCCTGCCTTCATGTCCTGACTCGATTCAGAATGTTTCCCTTTCATGTGCCAGATCCTGTGAATAAGGTGGGCGAGGACTCACTGTCGTGTTTTTGTGAGCCTGCCTCTCTTTTGGATGACACTTGGCAGCAGATTTTCACACTTTATAAAAGACATTCAGGAAAGAGGATTTGTAGAACTACTTCAGAAAGTGGCAAGAACAGTGGGGATAAGCATGTTTGAAAGGGGGTATTTTGAGGGTAATTCATGGCAAGGTGTCATTTTACTGCAGTCAACTTGTTTTGTTTAATGCGTTGTACATTGTGATTACCCCTTGTATGTTTCTGCATCATCCTGATCTGTTTTAGTGACAGGCTCACAGAATGAGTCCCCTGCAGAGCTCTCATGGGGTGGAGGCCTGGACCTCAGGACTTGTCCAAACAAGCTGTGAGGACTAAAGCCAAAAAAAAATTTTTTTTCTTCTTTTTAAGACAGGGTCTCATTATGCAGTTCAGGCTGGCCTTGAACTCACCTTGTAGCCCAGACTGGACTCAAACTCATAGAGACCCTCCTGCCTCAGTCCCCTAAGTGCTGGGATTACAGACGTGTGCCATCATGCCCAGCTGGAGCCAATTCTTTAATGATTGGTTTACTTAATTTTCTGTTTCTTCTTTGGTAACTATTCTTTTCCTGCAAAATTATCTATGTTTTCATAGATATTTATATTATCTATGTTTTGAAAGTTATTGAGATTAAATTTTTGTATTTTCATACAGCTTTTCATGTCAGAATATCTGTAGTTTTATTTCATTTAATTCCTATTGTTTCTATTTTTCTCCTTTTTTCTGCCATCTCTGAGTTTCCTTCCTAAGGATTTGCCTATTAGCTGTTCTAAAGAACCAGTTTCATTTTTTTTTCTGTTTCTTTTTAAATTTCTATTCCCAATAGTCCCTATTCCCGTATTTTTGTACAGTTTCAGTTGTAACTTCTTTGATTCATGAGTTGTTTAGAATGTTTTTTGAACTTCTAAGTGCACGTGGTTTTCTGCAGCCATCTTTTTACTTTTCCTTTTGTTAAATTTTGACAGGAAGACATGATTTGGAAGTTCTGGGGATTTTGTTGTTGTGACTCCTTCACTTGCTAGTTTGTGATCAATTTTGTGAGCACTCCTTTTGTACTTCAAAGAATACTTAGTTTATTTTTTGTCTAAAGTTCAGGGTATGTTTATAACATCAAGTGTATTTATTTAACTCTTACTAACTTTTGTGGAGAGGGTCTGTTTAAGCTCCTTTTTAGAGAAAAATGTTAACATGTCCCTTGTTATTGTGAATTTGTAAATTTCTTTTGAAATGTCACTTACTTTGCTTTATTTTTGTCAGTATTTTGCAGCAAGGCTTGTAAAGCTTTAAGACTAACCTTCTAAACTATTTTTTTTTAAAACCTTGTCTTTCTTTCTATAATTCTTACTCCATTCCTTCATTTATTTATACTGTTTGCCTGCTAATTCTTTTCATAAAGCCTTTACTTTTGACCTTTCTATGTCCTTTTATTTTTTGAAAGCAGTTGTTTATCCAGCCTGCTTATCTTTGTTGATGGAAAAGTTCGGTCCATTTGTTATGACTGTAGTCACTGGTGTACCCAAATCCCCACTGTTTGTGCTGTGCTTCTGTTTACCATGCCTATGGCCTGGCCTTCCATATTCTCCGGTGGAATTGGGTTTTAGAAACCCTTCTGTGGATTCAGACCTCCATTCTGGCTGAACACTAGATCCCAGCGTGCTCAGCCCCAGCTCATCATGGCTGTCGCCTTAGTGCCAAGCTTTATCTTCTGTGCTGCCCCACTGTTCCCCACGGCATCCTTTATTTTCCTTTGGGTTTATAATCTGTGCTGCTTCGAGCTTACCCAGGTGCTTTTGCTCCCCAGTACTGTTTTCCGTATTGTCATTTCTTAGTTAGTCCCTGTTGTGAGTTGTCTTCCTTGTGTGACCAAGTCACCCTGGGGACTCTTGGTGCAGCTCTCAGCGGCTGCCCCTTGGATGCGGGGCTGGGAAACACTCTTTCCTTCTGCCCTTGAAGATACGGCTCCGTTGTTCTTAGCCTCTTCCCTTGTTGAGACGTCTCACGTGTGACAGTTGTGTGATTAGTGTCTTTTTCTCTCCTTTGTGAGCTCCTGGTCTTCATGTTGTGTCTCTCCCGGTGTTTCCGGGCGGCTTCCTGGGGGTGGGAACCATGCTGTCTTTGCGGCCCCTCGCCTGAGAGCTCTGCTCTGCCTGCCTTCTCAGAGATGCTCCATTCCTGCTCGCTGCACTCGCCTTTTTTATGTGTCTGCTGTGTTCTCAGAGCTGTCTTTTGGCTGCTCAGCTCACTGATTTTTCTCTTGGCCATGTTTAATCTGCTGATTTAAATTTTAGTTTTGCTTTTTAAAAGTCTAGAGTATAACTGGATGTGGTGGCGCACACCTGTGATTGTAGCACTGGAGAGGCTGAGGCAGGAGGATGACTGAGTTCGAGGCCAGCCTGGGCTACATAGTTCATGACCAGCCTGAACTATATATAGCAAGACCCCCGTCTCAAAAAGTGAAAACCTGGGGGTTTTCTTTGGTTTCTTTTAATTTAATTTAACCAGTTCTTTCTTCTTTTTAATTAAATAGAACTTGTTCAATCATGTTTTATGTTCTTTATCTTGTCATTCTCTTGAGCTATGATTGATTAGTGGCCTCATGTCTTATGTCTCTTCATGGCTTCAGTGTTCGGGATGACATCCTGTGCCACATCTCTGCACCCCTGTGGGGTGGTGTGTAGCACTCCACAGTGACTGGTTCTATGCTGGGTGGGTGTGGGAGTCCTTGCCGTCCTGATGGCTGGTCCTGCAGCTCTGGGCCTGGACCTGGTTTCTTGGGTTGGCACCTCTCCCTCCCTGTCTGTGTGTCTCACTGTGGTGCCAGTCAGGGTTCAGTGTGTCTGCAGGTGGCTGTGACTGTCCCTTTCCCACCCATCAGTGGACAGGCAGGCAGCCCTGTGCTTTCAAAGGACCCACAGGTGTGGGCCGTGGGCTTCATGGCACCTTGGGTCCAAGTGACCCTGGCTCATCCAAGGCCATACTTTATGGTGTCACCTGTGCAGATGCCCCTGGCCCCCTTCCCAGAACACAGAACCTTAAAGCAGAGGATGGAAGTTATTGACAGTGGTTGGTTTGGGTGTGTTTCCAACCTGGGTATTCTGAGTCAGGCGTGAAGTTCGAGGCCAGTGGTCCCTTGCGAGCCGCCTCCCTGTTGCTCTGCGTGTTGCCCTCCTGCCTCTGTTGGGCATCACAGCCGCTGTCCCTGTCCCAGTCCCCAGTGACACCCAGCAGTTTATGTCCAATATTCTGGCAAAGTGGCAAATATTCAAAAATGTTTTGGGCTATATGGGTGATTGAACCCATGGCCTCTGCACTGAGCTATGACCCAGGTTTTTAAGTTTTTTATTAATTTTAAAACAGAGTCTGGCTAAATTGCTACAGGGCTGGTATAATAAGCGCGCACTATCGTGCTCCGTTTGTGTAATAAATAATTCCTGTGCGTATACCCAGAGGCTTATAATCCTTCATCCCAAACCTTTGGGCCACATGTGTTGGGCTTCAGAATATTCTGGAATTCAGAAAGATTTCACAGTGGGCATGCCGGGTACCACTGGACACCTACAACCAGACAGCAGCCTGCACACAGGACAGGAGTCCTGTGCTGACCTGGGGCCAGACGTCTGAGCATCTCTTGGGAGGATGACCATATGCAATATAGCAAATATGGGGGATTTCTTTCTGCCTTGTCTTTGAAGGCAAATACTGTTTTCACTGTTTTGCTTTGTTCTGATTGTTTTGCTCTATTCAGTACTCTGTTTTGATTGGTTTTATAGTGTTCTGTTTTTGGTTTGATTTTGCTACACCTGATTGAATGGACAACTACTGTGAAAATAATGAGATCTACTATGGCACCTATTACTGTTATCCTGGTAACCTGCTCTGAAGTTCTGTACCAGTTTCACTGCATTGTCTTGATTGGCTTTGTTCTGTCTTGTTTTGTTGTATTTTACTATCTTTAAGATAAAAAAAAAATAAGACCGGACCACTCATGGAGGCCTCGGGTCTGGCACCTGGGTGAGACTGCTCCACATGACAGGGGTGGAGCCTGCACGTGCAGGCTCCACGTGGCATGGGTCGCACCCTGCCACGGTGCCTCCACCCAGTCTGCCTGGCAGACTCCCTCTTACTCTGGCATCTTCCCTTTGCCCTCAGAGACGGCTGCCTCCTCTGCCTCAGAAAGGAGGAGTGGCCCCACCTGTCTCCTCACTGTCTTGAGTGGCCCCCACCTCTCTCCTCGCTGTCTTGAGTGGCCCCCACCTCACTCCTCGCTGCCAGCCTCCATTCTGGGCCTCGTGTTGCCTTGCAGCCCCTCTTCTCTGTGTGCCTTGTCCCCAAACTCCGCAGCCTGGTGCCTTCCATCCCCTGCTCAGTAACGCTGCCTCCTAGAGTCTGAGTGAGGACCCAGGAAGTGTCTGCTCCTCTTGGCCATGTCCTGATGTGCCACTGGATGTGGGGACACCATCTTCCTCTGTCCAGTGTCCCTGGGGGTCTCTTGCCTGCCTTTTATCCCTGTCCTTACCCAGTGGCTCTGCTGCCCAGTCTCTGCCTGGCCTCCATCTGTCTCCTTCCTGTCCTCTGTCTATGTCCCCAGGAGACCCCTGTCCACTATGTCCCTCTGCCTTTGCCCTCTCTTCTCTCTAGTCAGTGTTGGCTCTCCTGGGCTGCTTGGCCATGCAGTGATTCCCTCTCTGGTCCTCATGCTGACATCTCCCTGTCCCCCTCACCGCATCCACTCTCACCACCATCCAACTTTCTTCCCTTGCAGGTGAGCGCCTCTGCACTTTCCTGTTCCCCATGTGGTCCGACAGGAACATGGCAGGACTGTGTGCTTGCTGCGAAGACACAAGTGACACACAGAAAACCCCACCCCTGCTGCCCCCCAGACTCCAGGCCCTGCTGATATCTTGCTGTCCCCTCCCTCCCTTCTTGCCTCTCTGTCCCTCACTCAGTTTCAGTGGACCTGCTCCTGGCCTTTTGTGGGCTCCTTTCCCTGTAGGCCTGTTTTTGCCCCTCCCCCCATGATGGGCCTGGGTGGAGTGGGCTGGGTTTCCTGGCGTCCACCCAGGGGCCCCTGGTGCGTGGCCGGCTGGCAGCTGTCGTGTGCTGGATGCCAACCCCGCCTGGTTTAACACTGAGCTCCAGGTGGCGGTATGTGGTGGTTTATTTTCCAGTTGAAGCCTCTGTATGCCTTTGAGTTCAGAGTGAAATGGAGAAGCATGATAAATGATGGGAACAAAGTAGAATCAGCTCAGAAGAGCCGAATTAATCCTTTCCCAACAACGCACACTTCCATGCCTGCTGCATACGTGCTGTATGCTTGCGTGTAATCCCAGCCATATTGGGAAGGACTTTGGAAAGAGCAAGGCAGCCTCAGCCTCAGCAGCCCGAGTAGCTGCAGAAAGGGCAGCCTTAAACTGGCTTCTCCATGCTTGGGAGCAGGACAGAGAAGGTCAGCATTGTTTGGACAAAAGTAACATTACGTCAGAGAGGACAGGCAACACCTCAGGTCCCAGGAGAATCTGGGACAGAGGGAGAAAGTCAAAAGCCTGGTTCTTCTCTGATTGCTTGCAAACCAATCGCACATAGTCCTAGCGACATGCTACCCCGGGACCCAGGCCTGAGTGACCACATTGTCCCTCTGACTCATAGCCTTCCCCTTTCATCCCCTTGTGGGCACAGGCAGCTGGACAGCCCCTTTCCTGCCCCTTAGAATCCCCTAGACAGGAACAGAGCCTCAAAGATCCTGCACCAGCCAAGTAACAGGTAGCTGGGTGCCCTCCTTGCACAGGGCCAGTCCACGTTGAATCTGGGGTAACTACCTGCTCCCTGATCCGGGGTGCACACCTGTTTGCGATGCTCAGAAGTGTCCAGCAGATGTGGCTGGAATAAATGTGGCACCTGTGCTGCTGGGACCCCTGGGCAGCCCTCAAAGCTTGTCCAGGCATGTTGGAGAGGTGAGGACTGATGACAGAGATGTGTGTTGGAATTCTAAGTTGTGAAATTACCACTTTGATCGCGCAGATGTTTCCGGGGCCCTTTCAGGATGATCATCAGAGGTTCCTAGGCACTCGGGGTGATTGACACCCACACTCTGGAGCTGGTGCTGACAGACACCGGAGAGGTGGTGGTGGTGGATGTCGGGGCTGTCAGTGGAGGAGACAGGGGCCTCACGTGTCGCTGTCCCCTGCAAAGGGAGCCCTTTGTGGGGAGGCAGCAGGCCTGGGAGGGAAGGAGCCCCCCCTGGGCTGGCGAGGAGGATCTGAGCTGCTTAGTGCTGTGCTCTGGGTGCTCTGCATCTGGTGGCACTCCCGGAGCTGCTGGTTTTAAGTGGAGTAACAGCGCCCCCTGTGGATAAAGAGCCAAGCTGCAGGAGAGTTTGTGGTGGAACACCACAGTCATCCCCTCTCGTTCAAATCTCAGGAGTTTCTTTGACTAACAGTGCCCATGCTGGGCTTTCTGATGGTTACCTCTCCAACTTCAGAGAATGAGCTTTGATTCGTAAACTTCACAACCTTCTCCTGATTCTGCTTTGATAGAGGAGGATTTTGCTAATATTTGTGTGCCTCTCAAATAATTCTGTTGCTGTGTGTTTCTTCTGGTAATTACCCATTCACCGAAGTAACAGACAGAAACTCCTATTTCTAGTTCCTAGATAGCACATTTGAATTCATGTTTTTGTGTGTAAAAGCCACCTGCAGCTACTTTACTATCTAATTTCAAACGAGAAGCTATGGGTTTATTTACCAGAGTCCATTGCTGGTGGCCATGGCAACTGGCTGTCCTCCCACTGGGCCTGTCAGAGCCTCTGATGTCTTGTAGACAGATGCCAAGTGGGCATATGCATAATTCCGAACTTCCAGCCCAGCGTGGCTGGTGGAGCAGTAGTTGGTTCTGTCCATATTCCACAGGAACGAACTTTCTCCCAGGACAGAGCTGCAGACTGAGCCCCGAGGTAGTGGGCCAAGCATAACTGAGTCTTTCTGTCTTGGTAGCCAGGAACCCATCTCCTGGGCCAGCTTCACCATGGCTGACCTAGTTCCAGACCTGCAGCACATTCTTTTCTGGATGTCTAACTCCATCGAGCTCCTGTACTTTATCCAGCAGAATTGCCCACTCTACATGCAGAGCATGGAAGAAGAGCTGGATGTCACAGGTACCGCCCGAACTGGCACTCCCTGGTGAGGCGCTGTCCTCGGGCACAGTTAGCTGACAGTGACGGAGGGTTGGGTTCCTGTCGGGGCTTCCTTGGTACCAGATTCTATGTGGGCAACCATCTGGGGACAGCCCGTGAGACCAGCTCTAGTATCTGGGCTGACCTGGTGCCTCTGCCCAGCACATGGGTGCTGTGCCATGAGGCACCTTGACTGCTTACCACAGGCTGGGGGACTGACAGGACCCTGGCCAGGGCAGAATGGCCACATCATAAACCAAATGCCAGGCTCCGAGAGGCACTGTGGCTTTGGAAAGGACTGGAAAGTGTAGATCGAGTCATGTTCAGAGATTAA